>JAJHJA010000379.1:0-123097 GCA_021202915.1 Heliconius himera | reverse complement strand
TGGCACATTTTTGATTGCTTTGTCATCGTATAAGTAGCATTAGGTAGCATTACTAGGTATTTATGTTGAAAAAATGAGTAATCGTTTTTCAAAGTCAAAGAAAATGATCAAGTAACTTTCTATATGTAAGTGATAATGCTAAGCATGTCTAGTTGTGGGAATTTAAGCGGCATATCCGGTATTATTATTAAACAATGCGCTTTCTCTGGTAATTGCTTTTAACGCGCCCGCATCAATCGCATATAGATAGAGGAAAATTACTGAATAAGTGTTGGACAATGAAAAAAATACTTATATTTGAGGTGAATTACTTTTTCTTTGGTATATTTAAGATTACTAGAGGACCCGTGGACGGTTATAATAACGCTGCCATAGCAACGTGTATGTCACTTTATAAATACAAAAGTATTGTACAATATGTGGTGGTGCATGTAATGTTTTGTTTATTGATTTAATGTACTTTATAAGAATTATTATTAAAAAATAATAGCGTTTTGCACATCTACATATAAACTACGGGTGTGCCAAATTACATACCGCCCAATTTTCGTAACAAGGGATCTAAAAATTTTGTTTCCCATATTACTATATAGATTCAAAAGAACGAAACATTTAATTATATAAAAGAAACTATTGACGATAAATGTTCCATCAGTCCATAATAAACCAATAAAAAAATACTATTTAAATAAGCCATACTTAAATCATATAAATAACTTAGTCCCTCTTTAATCTGCATAATCTAAAATAGCTATTAGCAATAAGTCTGTAAAAAAAAAAAAAAAACTAATAGTTATAGTTAACCGGTTTCTTTGATTATTTTGGGTAGTAGGCATTTGAGATATTTTTTTTCAGCTTCACGCACAGGGTAAGCAGAGGTATGCCTCTGATGTACCCCTGCGCCAAGACTGGCCTCTACACAAAAAAAAACTTACTAAAGAGTAAGGTTCTACCATATGTACGTAGATATGCGATATAATTATTTAGACATGTAGGTACGCAACCACAAAAATGGCGAGTTAAGATTTGTATCTAAAAATTAACATTCAAAGATAGTTACACATGTCCATAGAAAGATAAGTTTCACTTTTCTTGTCACTTTTGCGAAAGTCATGTTTATATTAAAATTGATTTTCAAATAGGTACTTACTATAAATATTCATGACTGATATTTTTGACGGATCCTCAACGAGTTGTCGAAACTAAAGACGATTCAAGTTCGAAACTAGGCATACTGGATGCATGCATATGTTAAAAATATTTAACTTCAGAAACTGATTACAACAAATTTTTGAAATTAAATATTAAAGTGGATTTTTTTTTTTTGCATCTATAAATGCCAGACTTAAAAACTTTGTTAAGAAGAGAATACATAATTAATAATTTGTTAAATAATGGATATCCAAAAAAAGAAATATCTCGCAAAAACTTTAGGCATATCATGGACAATTCAAATAATAATTGCTAGTATATTTAGGTAAATATACTTTTGCCAAGTAGGTAGTTTACAAAACAACAATATACTTAATTATAAAATATACTGTTTTATATGATTTAAAAAAATACCTTTTACAAACAAACACAAACTTTATTAAAAATGATCATGCAGTTTAGATTATGTTGTACGATGTACCTATAGCAGACAATCGTGAAACCTACCTCCATACTAATTAATTTTCACATGTTTTATATTAGACAATTTCTTCTCCTTGTGAAGAAATATACTGTAGTGGTGATTTTTTTTTATATAAAGTTTAACGATTTATCTATATATATAAAAGGACTTGTGCTGACTGACTGAGGTAAGACGCACGCAGAGCCGTAACCGCTGATGGTAGAAACGTGAAATTTGGGCAGATGTTTATTTTCATATTCTGGACATCCACTAAGAAGGGAATTTGAAAAATTTTAACCCTAAAGGGATGAAATAGGGGTTGAAAGTTTGTATGGAAAAAAAATTTAATATGTACCAATTTTTATAAAATTTTAAATTCAGACTCTTAAAAATATTTAATTAAACACGTGTTTCATGGTTTGTAAGAATTCACCCCCTAAGGGTTCAAATAAGGGGTTGAAAGTTTATATGGAAAAATCTTTAAATTGCCACCGATTTTTATAAAAACTTAAATTCAGACTGTTAACCATATTTTATTGAAACGTGTTTCGTGTTTTTTTTAGAATTCACTCCTAATAAGCGGGCGAAGCCGCGCGCGTCCTCTAGTTTATTAATAAACTTGTAACCAACTTGCTATTTATACATCATCAACATAGTAAATATTGTAAACTTTTATGATGCTATTTCGAGGATCGAAGACATTTACAAAGATCGAAGGTATACAACGCGTGCGCGCGTGCTTATTTTCATTTGAATGATCCTCCCTTTTTTTCTGTTAGGTATATAATTTATTATTGCGACTTTTCTTTTAAAAAAATTAAGTTACTCGATTTTTGCTTTTAAATTAATAAAATAAAAGTAACTAGACTGACTAATGCAGTTATATTAAAGAAATAACAGTTATAAAATTCAAATAACAACTTTTCTAAATCAATACGAGAGGTCAATCGTTTTTTCATATTTGCAAATTCCTTAACTTAACAAGTCATAAAGCTTGTGGTGGTTTATACAAAAGTTCAACATACCTGCACAAATAAGAAATAAGAAGCGAATCATTCCAACTGCGTTCTTCAATCACAAACATTAAAGTCACAAAAGGGGCAAAACTAACTTTCCTAGCATTGAACAAAATTTTGTGAAACTTTAAACGAGTTGAAACACTCATTTTGAAGCTAAATCTAATTGGTGGACCGACAGCGAGTACTCCAACATTTTCACTGACAGCCCGAAGCAAAGTTAGAATTTAAATTTTCATAGCGGTATATCGCGTCGAGAAGCATTAGGATTCATAGAACGCAACAATGTCTCGACCATCGATCATATTAATCAAATGTTCCCATTAAGCATCCAGCGTGAGTGAAGGGTTTCTGGGAAATGACACGATAAATTTCTTTTGCAACGAAATTCTTAACGGAAATGTGTTTTTATTTTAAAATTAAATATATGAACTAGATACATACAGTTATAGAGAGTAGGTACTTAAAAAGAAATATATTGGAATGATCTTCAATACATTAATTTTAATAAATACTAATAAAATATGATAAATAAAAAATTTAATTAAATCAGCTTCACGCGTATCCCACACACAGCAGGATAGGATATGAAAAGATATATATATAAAATAAATATGATAAGATATATTAAATAAGATTCCTGCCGAATCATTTTAAGCAAATAAATTTTCCTTTTAGGCACATCTTTATTTAGGAATTTAAAACATTATTTTTATTTTAATACATGAGCCAGTCGTGGCGCAGGGGCACAAAGGTATGATTGTAACGAGAAGACTGTGAATTCGATCCCCACGATATAATAAATTTATATTTTAATTTTTTCGCTCTGGCACCGACGCAAAAGCCCGGCATAGAGTTCTGTTATTCAACACGCAGTGCCTGAAAAACTCGGCGGAAAGTGAGGAACGAAGTGTCTTAAGACTAGGTACCCTCTGCGGTATGCAGGATACAACATGAAGCGCATAGAAATCTTTACTTTTTCTCTACAAAATAATTAATTTTAACTAAGATATTGATTTTATATTGAATTCTTTTAAATTTTGAGCAAATACTCGTACAATCATTTTTTTTAAATTAGAATAGGTAGTAAAATTTGTTCTAAAAAAATAGGGGGAAGAATGCAAAAGAGAGCTAACAGGCTGTTGTGAGGTCCAAGGAGACTTTATAAATAAAAAAGAATGTATGGAACAGATCTTTTCTCCCCACATGTAAACTAAAACACACATAAACTAAAAGTTAACTCTATTTTTATGCATTTGAAGAAGGCGTGATAGGGTTGTGACAGAATAATTATGAGATATACTAATTCGGAATAATAAGAGCAGGCCCTTGCTGCAGGCTAATGTATCTTATTGGGGCTGGCATATCGCCTCGGTTTGACATTCAATCTGATATTAAACAACTAAGTTGCACCATTTACAATTTGTATAAGAAAAGAAGAATGACAGAAAAATTAATGCTATAGAGATAAAAATCTCTATATAAAAAATTGCTCAGCGATTAAGGTCTACCAACATACATAGTTTTCTGTGGACAAACATACATACTTCCTCGTTTTTAATAATATTTATAGGTTCTTAAATTTTTTGATTATCCTCCTGAGACCTAGGAAAAAAATATCAAAAAATATTATGTTATCTATTGAAATTAATAAAATAGGCATTAAAATAAATGGCATACTTGATCTAGTATACGACGTTTTATTTTAGTCATTTATAAATAATAACATAAATTATAAAATTTCGTGGGCTTGGAAAGTACGATTGTCAATTTTTTTTAATTACATGCCCCTAAGGTAGGCTAAAATTTTCAGATGTGTGGTGTATTCATCGTTTATGTAAATTTCACGAGCACTTCTCATCTCTTTAGCCTCCTGGGGAGTGTAGATTGGGCTTTATATTTGACTATCTGCCTGTGCTACTGGCAACACTGTGTTAATGTTAAAGTCACTTCATGTTCCTACAAAAGTAGGTACTTAAAGTACAAGTAAATAGGTAGTTGGGTACTGATAAAGTAAAATTTGTTTGGCGCATACTTAAGTCTACCAGGCAGTAATTACCAATTTAAATCATTATAATACTACTTTAAATCTATTCAATTATTTTAAGCCTAATTGAAATTAATATGGCTGCAATAGAAAGTACTAAAATACTCCAATTCTTAGAGTTAGTTGGACGTCTTAAGGTATGAAAATTTTGGTAATTTGTTGTATTTATGAATATAAATAGGTGTTTCAATTCCTTTTCTTTTTCTTTCATAACTATATGTATACAGCATGAAAAACGAACTGGCTGGGTAATATGTGATATAAATGAGTGCGAGTCCATAGCTGGCCATATGTACCGTATGGGTATGATTACTTTCTTGTTGACAGAAGAAAACAACCCAACAAATCTTGACCGTTTTCGATGTTTACAAATAGGTAACTATGTCTTTCTTATTTTTCATATATAAGTCAAATTAAACCATTAAATATTTTTATACTTATTATAGTGTATAATTTTTCTAGCTCTAGTCCACGATCTAGCAGAATGTATTGTGGGGGATATTACACCACACTGCGGAGTTTCTCCAGAAGAAAAACATAGAAGAGAGGATGAAGCAATGAAAACAATTGCAGAACTCACTGGCATTGCTGGTGATAGAATGTATGAGCTTTACAAGGTATGCCACTTTCTATATAAAAGATGTATAGTAATAGGCTACTAACTAACTTATTATCATTGAGCTGTCCTGGCACAACATGCATACTTAATATAAAGTTTAAATTATTGCAGTGGCAATAAATTATTTTGTTTCATTTCTTCACTCTTTGTCACTTTCTAGACAAAGAACAGTGTTATCTTATCTGTTGTTGAGTCTCAAATGTGGAGAATAGTGTTTTTCTGCTTACCCTTATATGCAAAAATGTGTGGAGCTGCTGTAGTATACTAGACTGGTTATATAGTATGTAATTGTAATTGTAGAAACTTGTACATTAATATACAAAAATAAATATATTTTTTATTTTATACAATATTCAACCTGTATGTGCATCGTTTGTACAAGAATAAGAAAATTTATTGTCAACAACAAATCTTAAACATGCTTAACATATATTGCAGGAATATGAAAATCAAAGTTCTCCCGAAGCCAAATTTACTAAAGACTTAGACCGATATGATATGATCCTCCAGGCTTTTGAATATGAGAAACGTGAAAATGCACCAAAAAAATTAGAAGAATTCTTCAAAGCCTGTTATGGAAAATTTGACCATCCATTTATTCAAGATTTGGCTAAAGAACTTTATAGGCAGCGGAAGGAATTTGAGGAAAAATCTCTTCTTAATGGTACAACATAATTTTTATAGCATTAAAAAGAGTAGTAGATGTACTACAGTTAAAAGTGATGATTCTGATATTTTAAATGCAAGTTCCAGAAGACACAAGCTTAGCTCATATTTCTATTTTTCTTTATTTTATTTTTATTTATATTTCTAAGTTATAATAATTACAATTATTTGTACAAAGTGCAATTTCTTTTTTGATTATTAAGTTTTTAAATGAATAGTCAACTGACATTAAGTTACTTCCAAATAATAGCAAAAGAATAATTATTAATTGAATAAGTAAGTTGTACTAATTAATTATTTACTAACATTGTAAAGATAAGTTAATAAATAATAATTAGTATAACAGTGATTTTGTAACAAAATGTGATTTATAGTTTATTTTTGAATATTATAATTTAGACTTTTTGTTTACTTCGTAGCTACATTTTACAATAACCAAAGTAAATTATTGTCTTAAAAGAATAATTTACATGTAAGGGTTAATAAAAATTGTTGATTTATTAAATATTTCTGTTTTTATATTTTAAACAATTTCAATAGAAAGATTGGTTGAATGTTCAACATAATATATTAGTTTTAGATATTACAAGTTTTGTACCAAAAAATATTCTTAAACTGTGTTTATAAAATTTGTTAAATAAAGATTTGCCATATAAAAAAAATCTGCTTCACGCTGTATCCCGCACACAGCAGAACACAGGCAACGAGAGAAAGCAGAGGTAATCTAGTGGTAAGACACTCCATTCCCCACTTTCCGCCGAATTCTGGAGGCATTGCGTGTTGAGTTGCGGAAGTCAACGCCGCTCTTATCCTCGAGCCTAGCCATCAGAGCTAAAAAATGGAAATATAAACTTAAATAAATATTTCATTTCCTTAGATGGGAATCAAACCCATACTATACTTCTATAGATACTTTGTTTTTGATTGTGATAATTATCAGTATAATTTTCATTATTCACCAGTATTCTACATAAAGATCTACAGTTTTGTCATAAATAATCAAGCAATGCTGATTTGCGATTATTTACTAATTAGCTATATATTTCTCATTCATAACTAACAAATGTAAATGAAACACAAATTTTAGTTTATAGAAAAATAATGATTGCAATTTAGTCTTATATTTTTGTATTTGATACACATATTACACAGTATATTTTTATTTAGTACAAAAACTTTTATTTTATATACCTTCATATTGTGTAGTATTAAAAAAAATAACTTATTATTAATTTTATTTTTTTTAAGTATTAAGAAAAAAATGGATATAATTTTATATGACAAACTGCAGCTTTGAATTGTGCCAAACAATGTAAGTGGCAGAACTCATCGCCGTATTATGTTTTCTTACCGCAGACAAATTAGAAATGAGAATTGAAAGCACAACTATCGCGTTATACGTTAGACGCTGCGCCACGACGGTCCCAAACGCAAATCTTGTACATTAATGTCCGCGATATACTGTAAGCAAGTATCCGATGGGCTATTTTTTTTATTTTTAATAAGCAGAACACCTTGGAAACTTTGTTTACGTTCACAATAAAAAATAATATTTAAATGTGCTTGCTGTGATCTGTATGGAGTATATGCAAAAATGTCTGCTTCAATTTTTTAGTTACTTATTCTTTTCCTAACTGCCAAAAATGTGTACCTAGCTGTTATTAACTTCTAAAATGTTAAAATAAAATACTAGTTTAAACTTACGTAAGGTTTTAAGTATAAATTTGCAGTAGACTTGGCAAAAGCAGCAGCAAAAGCTATGATATTTAAGTAGGATAGGCAAGCCATGGCATTTTTGTTTAGTTATTTATATAGAAATTTCACCTTGAACATTTTTCACAATTCATGTGAAAAATTTGAAATGTTTTATTATTCTCTTAATACTTCAGTAGAAAATGCTTTTTAAAAATAGTTACTATTGAAAATCAGAACCCACAAAATTTAATTAACATAAGTTATTAATAAAAGTATAAAGATGATCTGTATACTTAAAATGAGTTAATTTACACACAATAAAATAAACTATTATATAGTAGGTGCTCTGATCCCATTTTCATAATATTTTTTTTCAGCTTCATGAAGGAAATATTAGTATAAAAATAAACTAATAATTACTTCAATATTGAATTATTACTCTGTAGACAAGGCAAAGCACCGTATTAAGTTCCACAACTCAACATGCAATGCCTCCAGAATTTGGCGTAAAGTGGGGAATGGAGTGTCTTAATACGCATACTATATAATCAGATTCTTTCTGCCTACTGTGCTATGTGCAAAATACAGCGTGAAGCTAAAAAAATATTCAAATAAAGTTAGAATTTTTGTTCAGATTTTAGCAATAAATATAACTACAATAGTAGTAGTAGTGGAGTAGCATTGTCCAAGATCTCCAATCATTTGTTAAATTTTGCCTAGGTAAAAAAAAGAAAAATATTTCATTTTAAATTAATAAAATACATAATATTGCATGTTTTGCAAAACCTAGAACATAACAAAAACAAATCAAAATGATTTTTAAAGTTTATTTTTTATAAAAATGGGTAATTGAATAGTATACATACAAATCTATTCAGTCAAATGAAGACTTCATAAATGCTAAGATATTTCAAATTACATTGGTATTCATCATCCACTTTAACAATTCAGATCAAAGAATCCAAGCTTATTTTACATAGTTTACAAGAACATTTAACAACAAAGAAAACACTATGTATATTGTGAGATTTATTACTCATTAAGGCAGATTTTAAGTTCTTCTTCAGGATTACTTTACACTATTTATTTATGCACAGCAAACCAACTGAAATGTTAACTCATTGTTCATAAATGTCAGCGGTCAAATATAAGTTTCGAATTAATTAACAACCTGTTTATGATTAATAGTTTGCTCTTGTTCTTCCTTTTTTCGTTGTTTTTCTCTCATTAGCTCAGCGTCTCTGAAATAGAGTAATAAAATAAATATTTTTACATTCTTTAGTCTTGTTCCCTATATCAAAATTGACAGTCCGTGTATTCCTCTACCTCATTTACTTTCATGAACTTCTTTTTACATGACTTTTAAGAGGCCCCCATGCTTTTTAAATGACCTTCCAAGGTTTATCTCTACCGCTTTTATAATCAATTAAAATTTAAACATATTTATTTATACCATCACAAATTCCATACATTTTCTATCTCTCCTAGATAGAAAGTATTATCATCACTCATTAGACAATGTGTGTTAATTTGAGGCACCCAGTTATCCTCTCAGACAAATATTTCTAAATAAATCATAACATAAGGCCAGCTGTGGTGCAAGGGCACAAAATGTGACTATAAACACAACTGGTAGTGGGTTCCATCCCTACTTGAGGAAATTGAATGTTTATTTAAATTTATATTTACATTTCTCCGCTCTGGTCACCATGCAAAGCGCGGCGTTAGAGTTTCGCCATTCAATACGCAATGCTTCCAAAATTCAGCGGAAAGCGGGGATTGGAGTGTCTTAATACTAGTTTCCCTCTGTCTACCCTGCTGCGCATAGGATACAGCATGAAGCTAATTTTTAAATCATAATAAAAAACTGTTATGGTCCTGATACTTATAACTGCTTACTAATAAAACATAGTTTTTTCAAGAAATTAAACTATTACAAAAAACAAATTACCTTACTTAATTTTTTCAATACTTATGTTTAGATACTTCAATAACTTTAATAAATTAGAGGTTTATATACTATAATACAATTAGGAAACTATACACTATACCTATGTTTTCTTTCAGAGAGTGACATGCCTGTTTTTTCACTAGCATTCTTCTTTTTTTGCATTTCTTGTTGCTTCTTCTGATTTTTAGCGCGAGCTAAATCTCTCTGGTTTCCGCCTACGATTTAAAAATAAAGAAAAAAAAGTAAAAGATATAATTCAGAATTCCTCTGCCCTCTCAAGTTTTCTACTGGAAGGTTTTAAAATATTTTCGACCAAGGTTTTCTTTTAATCATTTGACATTTGGATATTTACATTACATCACTAGTCACAACAAACAATGTTTGTACATTGGTAATTGGCTCCAATAAGCCAATTACGATTACGATATTTTTTTATTATAGAACGCAAAAGATATATAATAATGTGATAAATAATGAAGCGTCGAATTTTGAGTCATCACTCATCATGACATGCTCTCATACAATAAGCATCTAGAACGTTCCTTGGAATGTGTTATATTATTTGGCAAAAATATTAATATCACACTTTTTTGATATAGGAGTCCACAAGAAAAAGTAAAACTTGTTACATAGTATGTTTTGATTGTTTATTCGTGATGTACTTACGGGTCATCGTGGCTGATGTATAACAAATAACTAGATAATGTATTTAATAAAATTTAAATACTGAATACAAAGTACGGACGATACGCTAGTCCGGCCGAGACCTAGGACAACGCACCGCCCTCCTTCTCCTCAATATGAAAGTAAATTTGGAAGCAACTAAAAGATAAGATTAGCTTTTCAGTACAAAGCTTCAAACTTTTTCCAGCTGGCCATATTGCCATTGCCATAGACTTATTAAACTTACTTAAAAACCAAAATGCAACAGATTATAAAGGCTTCATGTTAAACCCATTCACGTAAATTTTTATTCTATTCATATTGTTGGGATCAATAAATAATAAAATTAATTGCAGCAACTGCTAATACTGTCAGGTTCGGCCACCATTTGATTCGGTCATTATTAGAGTACCGCGTACCCAGGTGGTGAGGATGATATTTGAACTTGTATCAAATATACAAAAATGGCGCAGTAAATGACACTTAGTGTGTCGTTCTATTGTGTTTTAATGTTATGATCGGGCTTGCGGGCTCAAAATGCGGTATGAATGTGGGCGTCCCTATAGGTAGGTATCTGAAATACGTATTGTGTGTAAGTGTCCACGCGTACCCCCGATAATTTATAAAGTCCTTTTAGAGCTATACTATTTTTTGTATTACCATTAAGTGCTGGCTCAATTTTACATAAAGTTGCTCCGTGAATAGGAACTTAAGAAATTAATTGATGTCAAATCCAATTTTGATTTAAAAAGATATCTCCTAGTGCCTAGTAGTCTACGGTAGATTATACCTGTCAAAAATAAAAATGTCGGTCAATGCACAAGTGCATCTTAGCAAAAATGAAAATAATAAAAAGAGTGATAAAGCCTTAAAATCCTTATTTCCCAAACAAGCAGAGTGTTCATATGTGTCTTGTTATTGGCGAGTATTCTTTAGCATTTTTGTTCACAATATTATAATTACGATAATATATTATGGTTGATATTTTGCTTTGTTTTCTATTTTTACTGCACTGCAGTGAAGAGAACGTCTGGAAACTATGTCAAGATGTATCATCTCGGGTACCAGGAGAGTTGGATAAATGCTACGTTGTTTTCATTTCGAATCCTTGCCGTACTGTACCTCTATGGAAACAAAGGGCTGGGCGCGAGGAAGATCGTCTAGTAATTTGGGTGTGTTCTGCTAATGTGAAATTTTTCTAATAGTATATATCTAATTTTATGTCTAAAAATCTGAATATCTCTTCTCAACCAAATTGGTTTCATAAGATTCTTAATAATTCAAATGTTTATAAATATATAATAATATCAACCAATTGAGGATTATATATATTTTAAGTTTTATCTAATTCTAGTATTACCAAGATGACAAAGATGTAAATATCTTCTCAAATACAAAATATGATTTTATAACAAATAAGTACAATATTTAACAAACATACTTTAGAATTGTAATTTTTTTAAATAAATTAAATCAGCCTCACAGTGTATCCTATACACAACAGGGTAGGCAGAGGAAACTTAGTGATAGGACACTCTATTGCTCACTTTCAATTTTGGAGGTATTGTATGTAGAGTGGCAGAACTCAAAGCCGTGCTTTGCCTTGCCTTTGTAAGATTTTTGTTTAAATTAATCATACAACATGTGATTGTACATTATGTTTAATATTTTATTGATTTCTGAGAAAAAAACTTCTTAACATTAAAATGTGAAGTACCATAAATGGTTTCTCCATGCAATTGATTCTGTGGGGCCACCGCTTTACAGGGAGAAGTAATTGAAATAAATAGTGTCTGGGATTTATGACTCAAGTGTAGGTTTAAATTGTGCTTTCATGCTCACTTCCACTGTCTGATCTCCTCTATCTACTCTCTACTGTTTTTACATCTTGTAAATAAACTGAATATTGTTCTGAACAAGCTGAAATTAATAGCACAATATTTATTTGTTCAAAATAAACCATAATTGTAGTTTTTGCCTTTTATTCATTGATATTTTAATGGGAAAAATAGTATAGCATTCCATGGGTTCTTTGTACAATCTTGCAAGTGTGGGGCCCATTGTGATGCAGGAAAAAGACCTCTGAGTAGTGGGTACTTAAGTGTATGTTTAAGTTGCCTGTTTAAAATCAGCATTAATATTCACATTCACTGTTCGAGCGTCTCTCTTGACCCACACCAAGTTTAAAATTATTGTACTAGTGCCCCCTTTTAAATACATTTTGTAAATAAACTGTTGATTGTTATAGACGGGCCAAGTATCATCCTACTTCCACTGCATTAATTATTACTAATATTTTGATTTCAACAAACATTTTCTTTTTCAGGATTATCATGTGATATTTCTTTATTCTGTAGATTGTAAAACTTGCCTTGTATATGATTTGGATTCTGAACTTCCATTTCCAACATTCTTCCATAAATATGTAACAGAAACTTTTCGGACAGATCAAGTATTAAAGTCTGACTTCCACAGGTAAGGTGACAGTTTTTTTAGTTTGTAGTTATATAATATGTACTATAATAAATTTATTAAATTACACTTAATTTATAGGTTCTTCCGTGTAGTTCCAGCAAAGCAATTTTTGCAGCATTTTGCATCTGATAGACGTCATATGAAGAGGCCTGATGGCTCTTGGATTAAACCACCACCCCCTTATACTGCTATTTGTACAACAAGTGAGTATACTATTTATCATAAACATAATTACTCTTTGGAAGAACAATAGAATTGTTATTCCATAAAAAACTTTTCAAGTCATATCACATATTTAAAACATTATATTTCTTGGATATTGTCCAAGTACTGTAGCCACTATACTCTCATTAATTATATCTCATAATTAGTTACAACACAGTTACAATATAAGGACAAAAAGTCCAAATGTTTATGGAGTTATTTAATATATTTATTTATAAAATAAAAAAAAAATCCAGTTGTAAACATAAACTGTAAATGTATATTAGCTTAACTAGCAAAAGTATTATGAGCTCAAATAATATTATGCAAATGTGTGAATAGATCTTCTAAAGTATTATAAAATAATGCACAAAAAATACTACAATACAACTTAGAAAAAATAGAAATATAATATATAAAGCTTAATTTTTTGTCATTATCTTATTTCAGCATCAACTCACAACCTAGATGAGTATATTAATATGGATTCCGAATTGGGTCCAGGACAAGTTTTAAATTTAACTGATTTTGTACAGCGTTTCTATAAAATTGAGAAGTAGGCTAATAATGTGGCAGTTAGATAGACAAATATTTATTGCATATTTTTTTTTGTTAAGGCTTTTGTATATTGATTATATTTTTGTAATTATTTTTTTAAGTTTCTTTACAAGTTTTATTGTATAATATATTGAATTTATATTTCTATAATTTGAAATATTTACAGAAGTATTAATTGAATGTTTTGTAAATATTTTAAATTCTTTCACATTGACACATTCTTCTTTAATATTATTAATTTTAAGTTGTAATATACATTTTTTTAATATTCAAATAACAATTACAATATTAATAGCACTGTTTGAACATCCACTTGCATATAATGTGGTTTTGCACAAAAAAATTCACATACTTATCACATTGTTTTCTGATTTATGCTTTACTCAGTTAAAGTATTCATTTAAAAAAAAATTCTAATACTTTTACAATGAAAAAAAAATAGGATAATATAGTAACTGCATAACTTATATAAGAAGTTACAATATTTTACATTTTGGAATTAATGCTTAGTTATAATTTTTATCATGAATATCCCAATATTATTAAAGTTTTATATATTTTTTCACTAAAAACGTTTTGCTGATTATAAAAATGTACAAATATAATTCCAAGTGATTACCAAAGTACAATGTTACTCAAACATTTTGTAAACTTTCAAAGTAAGTCAAAAGTTAAAGCTATATAATTATAATAATTTATTATAAAATATATTTAATTTTAACAAATAAGAATGTATGGTTTTTTTTATACTACGAAAGCATCATCAAAGAAACAGGCTTCACTATGTTTTTATTTTTCCTTTACAGAAACTGTATAAATATGTTAAATTATTATCTTAAAATTATTTATCTGTTTACATAATTATAAAAAGCCTTGAAAGTTTACAGAACATACAAATATTTTTGCTTAAATTTATTAATACTACTGTTACAAAATCTCAATTTATAATAATGTTGATTATGGTTGCCATTGATTTATCTTGTGTTTGTGGAATGAAGCTTTAAGGATAGGTAACCTGTAGTGTGATTTTGAAGTTTATTCTAAGAAATGTAACGCTTTTTTATATTGGATAATAATTTTAATGTCTGATTAGTTACATATCGTCAGCTTAGTGTGTAAACCTGCTAACAGCCTATGAAGCAAATTATTAGGAGAGACAAACAACGTCTTTAAAAAATATTAGTAGGCGTAATATGTATTAGGAAGTTTTTTACAATTTCAAAAATTATTTGTATTTTCTAGTATATGAAATAAACAAAGGTCAAGTTGTTGTATTTTTTTTCCAATTTTGAATGATATAAAAATGTACCTAAATAAACAAATAACCAAAAACATATTTGGCAGGTTTACACTAAGCCGTCGATATTATATTATATTTCTAATATCGCCACAGATATATTGATCTAATGCAATATTTTCATTTGCTCATTAAACAAAAAAACGATATAGCATATAATAGGCACTTTATTGGTAAGTTCTCAGAACTACAATAATATTTATTATTATAACGGTAAATTTCTTGTAAAGAAAATCTAAATATTATTTTGATAATGAATATATTATTTTAATAATTGACCTCACGAATATACGTTTAAACACGCAAACATAATTTAAAATTGTTGACGTGTCGCCTATTAGGGAAATCTAATTAAATATTAAAAGGCACGACATGTTGGTACTTTGATTGGAATTTTTAAATTTTTAAACGAAAACGTGCTCATAGAAAGTGCACAATATATATTTTCTGACCAAATGAGTTTTAAAGTAATTTAAAATGTTTTAATGTTTATGTATGTTAGGCACATGATAATAAAGGTCCGAAGTTATTCGAAAAGAAAAAAAGAACGATATTTAAAAAGGTTATCTTATATGTTATTTTTAAGTAGGGCAATGCCCCTTAATAACTACTTGCACATTTTCTGATTTTATCAAATAGCGTGCAAAGGTATTAAAACGCAAAGGCCCAACAAGAACGCTATTTTACGTATACAGTGTACCGTATTAGGTATATAACAATTTATTATTAAAAAAAACTTAAAAGAATAAATGGCGGATAATTCCAGTTTAGTGAAAAAAATGCTTTCCGTCAGTTTAAAGCACTGTTTACCAACCTTTTTTGTGCCATGCCCCACCTTAACCTTTCTAAAATGTTTAATGCCCCCCTATTATGTTAATAATTATGTATGTTAAAAATATATGTGTAAAAAAATGTTATACATATTTTTTAATATTTGGAAATTGATTTGTCTACTTAAGGAACAAAATGATGGATTCTAGGAAGAGATCACTTTGAAATTGTTAACAAAACAAAGTAAGTAACATTTCAAAACATATAATAAAAAACTGATTTCTTCTTCATTTTCATCGTGGCTTCCTCGCTAGTACCTGCCATTCTATGTAATCTCGTCATTGCAGATTCCATCAGCTAAGCTGACTCTGAATATCTTACGAAGAGATCGCATCTCCACAGCATTTATGTTTCTTTAATTCTTCTTCTGTAATACCCACTTTTTGCTTCGCTGCCGTATAACAGCGTCGGTACCAACTCTGCATTGTGTACGGCCAAACGCGCAGGTGTCCTCACGTTTAGCCGTCTCATCAATGTAGCTAAGGCTATGTTAACCCTGTTACCGGCAGCACTACGTCTTTCCACATCTATACCGTTGAGTTCTGTCATTCAACATGCCATACCTCCAGAATTCGGCGGAAAGTGGGCAAAGGAGTGTCTTAGCGCTATGTTCCCTCTGCCTACCCTACTGCGGGATACATCGTGAAACTGATTTGAGTTTTATTTATTTTAATAATAAATAATAAGTCAATCCTTCGAGTAGAGATCGAACCCATAACCATCGCGTTACAGCCATTCTTTCATTAAATGTGACAAAGTTATGCTTTTAATTTAAAATTAAAATAAATAAAAATGAAATTAAATACTTATCAATTATATCTATACAATATATATTATGAATATTAAATCAACGAACTATTACAAAAGTTTTGACGGACACTTATTTCAAATTAATACCAACTGAATGATGTGAAACACTATGTACATTGCGATGGGCCCGTGCTCTACTTGAAGACTCCAATCACCCAGTTGATATTTTGATCTCGTCAAAGGAAATTACACCTAATAATTATTTACGGCAATTATTTAAGATTTTGCCTTTTTTTGTTAAATTTGGCACCGATGCTAGACCTATGCATTGCGTATAATAGGCCGAAACGACAGGGTTAAAGTTGTATCGAGTTCATTTTTGAATTGCCCCCTGTGGGGCATGGGCCCCACGTTGGGAAACACTGGTTTAGAGTAAAAAAAGTGCATTCGTTTTATCTGTGGCGATATGTAATAGATTTGTATTTAATTCGCAAAGGTACTTACAGTTTTTTAGTACCAATGACGTTATACCTTGAGTGATATTTAGGTAATTTTATTATAGATTATATGATCGCGAGGTAGCTTTTGTATGTTGTTAAATCTATTTAAAGTTTTTTATCAACTTTTATACACTCTTTTATCCTTCCCTAAGCACCCTAGTGATATAAGTATTAATAATTATGCTATATTCGTCGCGTTTATTATTATGGTTACGGTATATACGATTTTTGTTAAATGTTATTTATTTTATAAGGTGTCCTTTGACATATAGACTATTTTGATTTATCAGGGGCCTGCTCTGAAACAAATTTTAAAACTACTTCGACCTTTCTTATAATTCGCATTTAGAAATTAAGGTTAAAGCTAAGACGTTAATTATTTAAATAACCTATTGACGTTGCTTGAGAGTTTGTGTATATCTACTCTTATTATGTGAATATCTCAAATTAATAAGAATTTAAACTTTTATACATTTATAATATGTATACCTCGTATATTATACCATTTTTTTTTACCTAATGAAATCGTCCTAATAAATTACATACCTACCTAATACAAAATGATTATACCCAATTTATTTTTTAAATACTATTGTAATATTTTAATCAAATAAAAAAAAATATGAAATAAGATTCTGAAGCACCAAATACATAATAATAAAATGTTTACTTTCTTTATTGTAATTATAAACAAACTAATATTAATGATTTACGCATTAATTATTTTAATGTATATTTTTATCAGGGTTTTTGTCTGTGTTCACAAACTAGTCAATATTTAAGCATTTCTTTGTTAATAATAATCAAAGTTTAATATTCAAGCGCTTTGTAGATTATAAACTACACTACTGTCAACAAGTCATGGTCGCCCTGAAGGTAGGTTGTCTGAACTTTTGCGCATTGTTGACTTGGAAAGAAAATAATCAAAAGAAAAAAATATATTATGAAACCAAATTTAAGCAGCTTGCAGTCGTGGCCGCCTTTGAGTTATCAAAGGCGGCCACGACTTGTTGACCGTAGTGTAGCTACGATTGCAGCTGTTTTACATTCTACTTCTATATAAATAAGCGATCTATCTAGTCATCTATCACTAATCTTCTCTATTTAATATACTAAGAATTTTACTCTATTTGATTGTAGTTATATAATTTATTATTCGAGGCGTAGCTAGATATAAAATGGGACCAAACTATGTATAATTGAGAAAGGATAATTGAACACAGTTGTTAAACGATAGGAACACGTGGGGGCTGTGTTTACGTCCCACTGGTTACGCCTTACTCTTAACTATTACTATTTACGAAACACGTTTAAATCGATACCTTCCTTCGAAGCCTTTAAATTTTCTATTTATTGACTGACAGCCTATAAGGATTATTGTTATATTATATTGCTTGTGCTTTTAATGTAACAAGTAACTTTTTTTAATTTTAAGAATTCATGCTAGAATAAAAACGTCACATGCAATTTCGTCTTTTATTTAAAAATCCTTCCGTTCCGGTTTTGTTGATTGGCAAATTATTTATTATTAGCAAAGAAATAATATTTTAGTAATAAATATTTTCCGATTAACTTCAGAACATAGTGTAATATTAAAAAAATCGGCAAGCGTCTCAAGATCTTTCTGCATTTCAATGCTTATCTTAGAGACATTTTCATCTAATATCTCTACTCTTTTGTGTTAAAGCCGCTACTTGTAGTAGCGCTTAGACCCAGTCACAAGTGACTGTAAAAGCGACTGGGTTTGATCCCCACTCGAGGAAATTAAATATTTATTTAAATTTATATTTCCATTTCTTCGCTTTGGTGTCGAGGTAAAATGCGGCCGAGTTACCCCGCTCAACACGCAATGCCTCCAGAATTCGGCGGAAAATGGGGAATAGTGTCTTAACACTAGATTCCCTCTGTCGGCCCTGCTGTGTGCGGGACACAGCGTGTAGCTGATTTATTTGTTTTTTTATTTTTTAAATTAAAATGACAAGTAAAACAACAAACGCACGATTTTATTATACTAAAAATAACTCTAAATAATATATGTATTTCAATTATTCTTTTTTCTAATTCATTTTGTTAATATTTCAGCTCCATCTTCAGTTATCAATACAGTATGTTCGGCTTGTGCTGCTCTAGCACCATCCTCGGTAATAGCAGTCCAGCCATCTTCTAATATTAATGTCATTTCATTACCATGAGACAGAACAGGTTCTATAGTGAATGTCATACCAGTTTTCATAAGTCCTGGGTAGCGGTTCACTGAAATATCAAACGTTTTAGTTTTGTATTATAGTGTATCTTTTTTCTAATATCATAAATGCAAACATTTTAATATCATAAATGCAAATAAGGTCTTATCTAAAAAAAAATGTTTAGTAAAGAATGTAAAAAATGTATCTTGATGTTCTTTGACATGCTTAATTAAAAAAAATATATTTAAATTTCTGCATAGCAGAAGATGGAGAGGAATGTTATTGTTAAGTTATAATCAGTTCAAGTTCCATCAAATTTTTAAGACTGCGTGTTGAGTGGCGAAAAGGTGGAGAATATACAAAAAGCATAATATAATATTATTAATTATTTTATTTAAAAAAATCGATAACTTTATTAATTATTTTGTTTAAAAAAATCGATAATTCTATTAATTATTTTGTTTAAAAAATCGATAATTTTTTTAATTATTTTGTTTAAAAAAATCACTTTTTCATTTTTGGAAAAATCTGTTTTGTTTTAATTGTATTAGGTTTTTATAGCGTAATTAAAACTGTGGTTTCATTTAAGTGGTGATGAAAAAAACACTGTATAATTTAATCGTTTCTCTTATGAAGAGATCAAACTATTATGGCCAATATTTTTTTTAATATTTCAGAACATTTCAAATTATAAACCAACAAGCATAGACAAATATGAATGAGTTATAACTGTATGTATCACAATAATTATAAAAAGTCATCTTGATATTATATATAGCATAGCCAAACTGATTTTGTATTATTATATATGAAATAAAACTGTTTTAATTCATATTTACTTACATGTGTGAAAGATATCAGGTGGGCCATGAAAATATTTACCAATCCCATGACCAATAAAGGCAGGCAAAACAGTAAGTTTATGTCTTTTTGCTATCCTATATATTCTTAAGCCTATGTCACAAAATGGTACTCCAGGACCACAAATTTCTATAGCCTGCAAAAATATTAAAATGATATTTATATTAGATAACATTCATATACATTCAATGATACAAATAGAAGAAAACATGAGCCTGACGACATTAACCTGATTAAGGCATTCTTCAGTAACATTCACAAGTTGTAAACCTCTGTCATCTACATCTCCTACGAGAAATGTCTTTGAACAATCTCCATGGTATCCATTATAAAACACCTGAAACGTAATTTTAATGATATACAATAAAATAATATTATAAAATAATATCGAGTTAATTGATAATATTTGAGGAAACTGTAGCACAGTGGGGCAGCATCTGATTGTAAAGGCAATGAATTTGGGTTTGTTCCTCACTTTAGGAAATGAATTCATTTTCATTTCCCTGCCCTAGGGAAACAGTACAGTATTCAGTTATCTCAAAATACAATTTCTTAATGTCATGTGGGAAGCTGGGAGGGAGTATTTCAACATTTATAAATCAGGTTCTCTTTACATATCCAGCTATATAGAAGCCCTGCATAACAGGAAAGGAAAAAACCCTGCATTTATATTAAAAAAAATCTTACAGTTATATCAACATTAACTATGTCTCCATTTTGCAAAGGCCTAATATCTGGTATTCCATGAACAGCTACATTATTTACAGATGTACACACACTTTTTGGAAATCCCTTATAATGTAAGGGTGATGGATATGCTTCTGCTTCTATTGTTAAACTATGCACTAGTTCATCAATTTCATCTGTTGTCACTCCTGGCTAAAATTTACCAACATTTTACTATATTATAATTTGAATTCATATTTTTTTTTATAAAATTCAACCTACTATATTTATTTACCTGTACAAATGGACCAACTTTGTTTAATATATTAGCAGCCAAGTTGCAGCTACATTTCATTCCCTTAATTTGTTCCTCATCCTTAATTTCTGGTTGCTTTCTCACATGTAATGGCCTTCCCGACAAATAATCAGGTCTTTCAAT
Organism: Heliconius himera; assembly: GCA_021202915.1. Lineage (NCBI taxonomy): Eukaryota > Metazoa > Arthropoda > Insecta > Lepidoptera > Nymphalidae > Heliconius > Heliconius himera. The sequence goes on along the minus strand of JAJHJA010000379.1, from coordinate 102,058 downwards.
ATGATCAGGGACTAATCGACTTGGAGTGGTTGCAACTGGCAGTACCTTATCATAAACCCCAAAACGTTTTCTACAATAATTTTAGTATGAATAATATTCACAATTTAAGCAATTAACAGTACATTTTTATTTCATTATTTATTAGAACAAAATTACTTACAGCAACTGACTTTGCACCCGAGGGTTTAATATTTTAGGAATTCTCATCTCTTCGTTGGAATAAATATTTATAAAAAAATGTATTGTATTTGATAATTCAAATTGGAAATATCAGATTTATCTAAAATAAACTGATCATTAGGTTAAAAAAGATTTCAGAATCTTACATATTTGTTCTCCAAAATCTCCCTACAGACCGAAAAATTGTGCGCGGAATTTCCATTGCTAATATTTATATTTTTTTGTATTTGTAATAATAATATGGAAAATAAAAAAAAATAAACGTCAAATCTTAATCTGTCTTGCCATTCTATGAATTGATTAACACAATTATCGTAACGATTTTTTAATAGGCTACACTTTTATAAAAAGGATTGAATTCCTCTTTTTTTTGGACAATATCAGGGGGAGACAGGGTTATTGTAAATAATATTGTAGTGTGCGTATGCACTGCAATATTTTAGTTAAAAAAAGCCTTAAAAGGAGACGAACGCTTATGCTTTTGATTCAAGATAGACTACGAAAACAGTGTTAATATCGAAAGCAATATTACTATTGCCACGGAAAAACAATATTTAATAGAATTTATTTAAACATGGGAATTTTATTCAAAGCATTAGAATAAATCAATTGAAACATATCGCGATAAAATTAAGAAAAATAGTGCGCTTCAAAACCTGCTCGATATTTACAAAAAAATCTAAGCAATTAGAGATAATATTATTTGAAAAGGCCTCTCATTCTTAAGTCTTTTTTTTAATTATTATCTGTTCGTATAATTAGCCGCACGCTGTACGCCGTACACTTCCGGGTTGGCAGAGGGGACCTAATATTAAGACACTCCGTTCTCCATTTTCCATTTTAATTCCAATACTAAATGTTTCATTTCCTCGAATGGGAATTGAACCCACAACTTGTCGCGTTTACAGAGTCACTTTTTGTGCCCCTGGGCAATGAATGAGATTAAACTCGGTTTTTTTCGCATCCAACATTCGATCAATCTATTTTTTGTCAGCTTCACGCTGTCCCGCATTCAGCAGGGTAGGCAGAGGGAACCTACTCTTAAGACACTCCGTTCCCCACTTTCCGCCGAATTTTGGAGACATTGTTTTGAGTGGCTGAACTCGACGCCACGCCTTGCCTCGACACCAGAGCGAAGATGTGAAAATAGAAATTTAAATAAATATTTTATTTCCTCGAATGGGGATCGAACCCACAACCAGTCAATTTTACAGTCACACTTTGTGCGTCTGCGCCACAACTGGCTTTTTTGTAAGTAAGCTAAATACAATAATTTAAGCAACGGCTTTTTTCAATCCATTTTAGACTTAACACGTACACATAGAAATAAAGCCACTGATGGACTGCGTCAGATTTTAAGATGAAATATTGAAAATAATATTGGGTAGTGTGCGGGGCCATATTTTGAACAATATTATTTTCAATATTGTATTGACAATAATATTGTGTGTGTGACCAGTCTAACAAATTGCTAAAGTGTCATTTTTATAATTTAATATTTTATCTGTAAAAAATTGTCATTTGCCGGTCCGCCAAATCCACAAGCTTATTTTGTTTGTTTGTAATTTGTGTTGACTATTTATTATAGTTATCAAAAAAATTGCCTAATATAAACGAGACTACAATATAACATGTCTCAAAGTAAGTTAAATTGTAAATAGTAATAATTGAATTAATTTATCATTCATATTTTAAAATTGGGATTATAAAAATCATGAAATGATTTTTTTCAGATTCTGAAAAACCTTTACCCTCTCAAGATGTTGCTGATCCTACAGGGCCTGCTGCCCGTAAAGGTGTTTTAATTTCATTCAGAACTGGAAAAACAATGGAGATACCCGAGAAAGACATAGTTAGTAAACATAACCTACGAGAAACTTGCTGTATATATTATAACATGCGAGGAGCTTTACATTATCGTATATATATATTTTTTCTTTTTTAGTTGGGAAGGTGTAGATTTGTTGGAGAATTTGAAAAGCTTAATCGTATTGGAGAAGGCACCTATGGTATTGTATGTAAGTATTTCCAAAGTTAATGGTAAGTTTATATCTGTTCTACAAGATATAACTTGAAATTATTGTTGCAGATAGGGCAAAAGATAAATTAAATGGCAACATAGTAGCCTTAAAGAAAGTTAGGATGGATGTAGAGAAAGATGGATTGCCTCTTAGTGGTTTGAGGGAAATACAAGTATTAATGTCTTGTCGCCATGAAAATATTGTACAACTCAAAGAAGTGCTTGTAGGAAGGTCATTGGAAAGGTAAAAATATGTGGTTGTATGACTAATAAACTTCCTTGGTATAGTTACCAGTTATTGCATTTCATGGAGAAGAGCTTAGAGGAGTCCCTGGGACATGAGACCTTAGTGTAAATTTAAGAGGCCTTTTTAAAATGTGCACTAATGGTGGCATTCAATGCCTAAGCTCCTCTCGGTACCTAACTAAATTTAATTTGATCTTTAATAGTGAAAGTGATCTTTACTAGTGAGATGCAACTGTACTGGTTTACTTTAAGGATTTTTAAAGATGTTTCTTTTGCATGAAATTGTAAATTATAGGGGCCGTTCAAGTATTACGTAAGCACTGTAGGGGGGCGGGGGGGTCTTGGGTTTGCTTATTTTTGACGTTTTCAATGAAATATTTATAAGAGGATTGCTTATTTTTGATGATATAGGGGAGGGGGGGGTCAATAATTGCAAAAAATCTGCTTACGTAATACTTGAACGGCCCCATATTAGTAATATTTGCTTTATGCTAGATCTAGATTAAAAGGAAAATATCCCATCTGGATGACAGAATATTAATATTGTCAGAGATTTTGTATTGTCTCATATTTTTATCCCTGCATATACCAGGGTAGGCAGAAGTAACCTAAGAACCTAGTATTAAGTCCCTGGTCCCTATTAAATACTTACGTGATGATCTTGAAAATCAATGCCAAGCTTAGCTTTTTTACCAGATTGTGGAGATGAAAATATCACCAAAGCCATAATCATTGTGCTTTAAGCCACAAGCTTGTGAGTCACATGGGATGTAATATTTGTTTCTAATTACAGCATTTTTCTTTCAATGGAATACTGTGAGCAAGATTTGGCATCTTTACTGGATAATATGTCTTCACCATTTACTGAATCCCAAGTAAAATGTCTGATGCTACAAGTTTTAAAGGGGTTAAAATATCTACATTCAAACTTCATAGTGCATAGAGATCTGAAAGTGTCAAACTTGCTACTAACAGACAAAGGCTGTGTTAAAATAGGTAACTTTGTTAATATTTTATTAATTTCTTAATTATATATTATATATATATTATTAATTTATTAATTGTCAACAATATTAAATGATAATTAAAATATAAATGTATTATAAATTTATATTAAGAGTCCAGTTGTGGTGCAGGGGCAATGTAATGTAAATGAGATAGGTTGTGGGTTCAATTCCCACTTGAGGAAATGAAATATTTACTATTATCATTTTACTCACTGTGGTACCAAGGCAAAATACATTGTTGAGTTCCGTTACTTACCACACAATGCCTCCAAAAATTGGTGGAGTGTGGATTGTAATTTAAAAAGAATAGACAGTGTTCAAGAGGCGTGGGTTCAAATCCTGCTACATTGAAATATCTGTTTTCTACGTAAGTATTAATCTAAATATTTTCCTAAAAAGCCCTATAATGGTTTATATTGTTAATGATATTGAAATGGTAATGCCCTAAAAATGGTTTTAAATTTTTTTATTTATATTTAATATTATTTATATTCTGTGAGAAAAAACATTTTTTTATCACAATCTTGATACACCTGAAAATCTATAATTTGTAATATAATTTTAGCTGATTTTGGATTAGCGAGATGGCTCGGTGCCCCAGCCCGCAGTGCCACACCTAGAGTAGTAACATTGTGGTATAGAGCACCTGAATTACTCCTGCAATCTCCAAAACAGACTCCAGCTCTAGATATGTGGGCAGCGGGGTGTATTCTTGGAGAACTATTGGCTAATAAGCCTTTGCTCCCAGGCTGGACTGAAATAGAACAATTGGAACTTATTGTTGATTTACTTGGTAAGTATGTGTTGGTGTTTTATTTGGATATGGTACCTTTGCAAACCAACACAGAATATGTTTACTTACAGTATATTGCATTATGTATGGAAGCTGTAAATGAACAAAAAAAACATGTTTTAAATAAATATGTAAACTAAATATATATTATATTATTAAGTAAAGGACTTAATTTGAAAAATATGTTTTTAGTATTTCTTATTCTATGAAAGTTAAGTAACTTGAATTTTTTTACAGGCACTCCATCAGATGCAATTTGGCCTGAATTTAGTTCATTGCCAGCTTTACAAAACTTCACATTGAAGCAACAACCCTACAATAATTTAAAACAAAAATTCCCATGGCTGTCTGCAGCTGGGCTCCGTCTTCTGAATTTCTTGTTCATGTACGACCCTAATAAGAGAGCTACAGCTGAAGAATGCTTGCAAAGTTCATATTTTAAGGAAAACCCATTACGTAAGTATATTTTTGTGGTGAACTTGACACTGCTTATATTTAAATTCACATTTCTCTGGTCAGGTTAAAACCTGACTATACGCATTTAGTTTATATTTCGACATCCTACATGCTCATAAAATTGTAAATCATTTATGTTCTCTCTGGCTAAATTATATCCCAGAGGGGATATGAAAATAATAATTTAAGTATGAAATAAAAACTTGCGAAATAAGAGATAAAATATAATATAATTGCCACTCGGGGTAATGTATTATTATTTATTAATATTTTAATTTCTTTGATCTGATACCTGGGCAAATCGCTACGTTAAGTTCTGCCACAAAACACACAAAGTCTCAAAAATTCGAAGGAAAGTGGAGAATGGAGTTTCTTAACACCAGATTTCCTCTGTCTACCCTGCTATAAGCGGGATAAAGCGTGGAGCTGCCAAAAAAATACTTCAATTATGTAATAATGTAGTATAAGTTAAATTGCCCAATCAAAGTGATGATGAACTGATTTTTTTTCTAGCGTGTGATCCAAAGCTAATGCCCAGCTTTCCACAACATAGAAATATGAAGGGACAGCAAAAGAGCAGCTCTCAATCAAATCAGTTAAACATTCCGCTATCAAACTTAAATACTGGAGCCAATGACCAGACTAACAACTTGCCAGCCATTTCTGATCTCCTGGGGTCTTTAGTTAAAAAGCGTAGATTGGATTAATATGTGTTAAATGTATAAAAGGGACCATTCGTAAAATACATCACACGAATTTCATGATTTTTTTGACTTTGTTGTGACAAGGGTCAAAAAAATGCTGGTCATCTAAACAAAGGCTCTAGGCTGACCTAGTATGAGGTCACATATTTTTTTTATTTTTACACCTAAAAATTATTATATAAATTAAGTTACAATATTATATGTATATTATATTTTGAAATGTGATGTTAAAAAATTTTGTAAATCCAGTTCCCTACCCCTTTTTATACAATATGATACTTCGTCGACTCCCTCTTATCGTGTGACCAAATTTACTAATGGCCCCTGAGTAGTGTTTATTTACTAGTACTTCTTATGGACTAATATATCTAAAATAAGAGACAAATACAATACTGTGTAATATTGCTGTGCCCATGCATTGGTGTTCTTAAATATAGTAAGTTTAAAAATATTGTTTTGTATTCATTCAAATCACATGTAATATTTATTTTGATTCACAATATTAAGTTTGTTGTAATAGCTGCAAAAGGCGAATAAAACTGAGGATAGCAAGGTTTCTAGTTTTCACTAGTCTTATATAAGTTCTATTAATCTCTATCTCTATATATAATAAGACAGTAAAAATATTTTGTCTGTACATTTAGTAATTTTGACTGAAATGGATAGAGGGACACTTAAAAAGACTAATAGAAAGCAAAAAGATTTTTTTTGAATTTCTTGTCTGTCTGTCTGTCTGTCTGTCTGTCTGTCTGTCTGTCTGTCTGTCTGTCTGTCGACATATTGTTGTCCGCATTTTTCTCTGAAACTACTGAACCGATTTACTTGAAAATTTCACCAATTGCTTTGTTTTAACTCAATTTAGGTTCTAAAGTTTGGTTCATCAAAATCGGTTCATTAAAAAAAAAGTTATCGTCATTTGAATGAACTCAAGGCATTAGCTTGCCAGCGAATGTTATATAAAAATCGCGCTGGTATGACCCTGGCTAAAGAATGACATTCGAAACGTCTTGATTATATGACTGTTGATAAAAATATATATTTTTGAAGCACTATAATAAGACAGTAAAAATATTTTGTCTGTACATTTAGTAATTTTGACTGAAATGGATAGAGGGACACTTAAAAAGACTAATAGAAAGCAAAAAGATTTTTTTTGAATTTCTTGTCTGTCTGTCTGTCTGTCTGTCTGTCTGTCTGTCGACATATTGTTGTCCGCATTTTTCTCTGAAACTACTGAACCGATTTACTTGAAAATTTCACCAATTGCTTTGTTTTAACTCAATTTAGGTTCTAAAGTTTGGTTCATCAAAATCGGTTCATTAAAAAAAAAGTTATCGTCATTTGAATGAACTCAAGGCATTAGCTTGCCAGCGAATGTTATATAAAAATCGCGCTGGTATGACCCTGGCTAAAGAATGACATTCGAAACGTCTTGATTATATGACTGTTGATAAAAATATATATTTTTGAAGCACTATTATACAATATTTTATACAATAAAGTAAACAATGCCAGTCGTGGCGCAGCGGCAAAAAGTGTGACTGTAAAACCAACTGGTTGTGGGTTCGATCCCCACTCGAGGAGATGAAATATTAACTTAAAGTTATATTTCCATTTCTTCGTTCTGGTGGCGAGGTTAAGCGCGGCGTTGAGTTCTGCCACTCAACAAGCAATGCCTCCAGAATTCGGCAGAAAGTGGGGAACGGAGTGTCTTAACACTAGGTTCCCTCTGCCTACCCTGCTATGTGCGGGATACAGCGTGAAGCTGATTTATTTATTTTAAGTAAACAAAATTGAATTGTTAGTAGAGATTACCTTCATAAATCGTAACAGTAAAGTTTAAATCGTAATTAATTCAACACAGAGATAAAGAACGATTTGATCTTCAAAGAAATATCAAGTAAATACATAGATTTTTTGGTTCGTTCGTTCGTTTGAAATAAATCTATATAAAAATGCCTAAAAACATCCATTCTACGTGTACTCTGTAAAAACTACATATTTACCAATTATTCATTTATCTAATAATATGCTAACAGGAGTTAATATGCAAACATTAGAGTTATTTTACAAAGAATATTATGAATCCTTAACCAAATTAATAATTTTACATTTAAGACTGTTTCTGAAGCAGTACAATTATTAAGTGACATCAGCACATTTAACAGAGCTTTAAAAAACATAACAGGTAAAAAGAACGTAATGTTACAAAATATATATATATATATATATATATATATATATATATATATATATATATATATATATATATATATATATATAAATTAAATTATTATTTAACTAATCTTAAAGTTTCACAGGATACGCTGATATATATATATATGTATATATATAATAAATAATTAGCTTTATGTATATTTTATGAATATCAAATATCGACATTGGCCATATTTTTTAGTTCGAAACAATCAAAAATTCTTATAGAAGTTACGATAATGTCGTAAAAAAATCATATAGAAAATTATATAGAATGAAGTAAAAATATATAGAATATTACAGATTAAAGTAACAAAAAATCATATTAGAAGTCATTATAGTTGTCTTTATATTATATATGTTGTTGTATGTTGTCTTTATATTTGTTTGTCATTCTATTATAGGGTGTGAGGCCAGTCGTGGCGCAGCGGCACGAGGTGTGACTGCAAAACCGACTGGTTGTGGGTTCGATCCCCACTCGAGGAGATGAAATATTTACTTAAATTTATATTTCCATTTCTTCGCTCTGATGTCGAGGTTAAGCGCGGCGTTGAGTTCTGCCACTCAACACGCAATGCCTCCAGAATTCGGCAGAAAGTGGGGAACGGAGTGTCTTAACACTAGGTTCCCTCTGCCTACCCTGCTGTGTGCGGGATACAGCGTAAAGCTGATTTATTTATTTATTTTATTTTATTATAGTTGTCAATCAATTCTGCTTAAATCAATAATCATGTATTTTAAGCGGGCGAAGCCGTGGGCGGGCCGCTAGTAATAACATATAAGATTTCAAATAAATTCTTCTTAAAATGACTATAGACTTTATTTTTTAATGGACACCATTTTCGTAAAAAACCGATTACAATTTTTTTTTTGTATTTAACGTTTCCGTTTTAGTCTGTAGAAGCGTCTTCGTCTCCTGACAGTCCCATTGCTTGGCGAAATTTTTGATACTTTTGTAGAGTTAAAGTGTCATTGCTTTTAGCTTTAACTTTTTCCTTCTGCAAACAATCTCAAACATTTATCTACATATAATAAAAACTGATCGCTGTCTATACGTGGAGGATATACGAGAAAAACTATTCTAGGGGCATACTTTGAAACTGATTTTAAAAATGTTTATGCGTGTTAAAGATTAACCCTAAATCACGGTTTCTGAAACGGCTTAACCAATTTATATGTAGTTTATACTAAGGTATTTGGTAACTACCCTTAACATTTAGAGATTGTTTCATTACAACCTGTTTATAAATAAGAGTTATATCTATTAAGAGCAGCGAGCGCTATATAGTAATAAAGTAGCAGCGTATAAAAATAAAAAAAACAACAAAATATACTAGACTTTTCAATTTACAACTTTACTAACAAAATGCTGCGAATTAAACGTAATGAGTTCATAATGTAAGGAGAGCCGTAATGTGAATATAAGTTTTGTCGTACGACTGTTAACGCGATGGTTCGATTCCCACTCGAGGGAATAAAATTCTAATAATTTCATTTTCTCACTCTGGCAACGAGCAACTCTCCAGAACATTCAACACGCATTGCCTCAAGAATTCGGTGGGACGTGAGAACGCAAGCGTCCTAATGTAGACGAAGTGTTTTAACATAAGGTTTCCAGGCTCCCTCTAACTACCATGCTATGTGCGGAACACTGTGTGAAGTTAAAAAATAAAACTTTAATTGTAAACAATCCTTTTAGGTCTAAAGTGACGGCAAAAATTTCAAATTAAATTTGTAAGCTGTGTGTGCAGTGTAAGTAAATTATCAAATCTTACAAATATAAATAACTAATTAAAAACGTAAATTTTGTAAAAATATTTTTACTAACAATTTCCTTTTCTTGTTTCTCTATGCTTCTTAAAATGCGTGCACATTGGGAACAGAGTATAAGATCCTCCATGCGATTAACAGTTTTCTTCCGATGATGATGTTTTAATCTAGAATTTGTTGGCCCCAAATTAATTAACACATTGGGACTGGCAGAGACAATCAGATACTATGTAATATTGTTGTAAAATATATTCCGTTCATTTTTTGATAATGTACAGAGATTCAAGGCCGCGCTTTTTATAATCAAATGCAGAGTACTCGTATGGTATTTAAACCCATTGAAACATACAGTAAGGTATTTCTAGTTACAGAATAGTAAAGAATAGTTTATATTTTGAATAAATAAATATTAAATAAGAGAAGGCCATCGTGGCACAAGAGTACAAGGGTACAAGAGTGCCCCTGCGTGATTTCCCCTCAGAAGAATTTAATATTTTCTTTTCTCCTTCTGGTAACTCACTACCACGGCGCAACGCTTGGCGTTGAGGCGAGGATTCGGCGGAAAGTGGAGAACGGAAATGTCTTAATGGAAAGAGAGTGCCTTAACATTAAGTTCTCTCATAAACCACTATCACTGTGCCTTCCGGATGGTGAAGTTCATTAAAAACGTAAATATCTAATATAAGCTCATATAACCATTAAATAAGAACTACAATTGTGGTTGAAAAAAGTAGTAAAAATTAAAATGAATTCTTACATTTTCCCACAATAATCACATTGAAACTTTTCAGAACGATGCGTTATTATGTGCCACCCTAGTTCTTGATACGTGGGGTACCGCTCGGAGCACCTCGGACATGTGATCTTGCCTTGTGATCTACCACCGTTGGTTTGGTGTTCAATTAGCTGTTGTGAGGTTTGGAAGTTTTGGTGACAGCTGGTACACCTGAAAATTATTATAAAATGAAAGCCTTTTTATATTTGGACTGGATTTTGGTCTTTTTTTCAATATCGATCACCAATGAATGCAATTTGAATTGGTATATAATATATCGCAGGAGCAATTATGAATTTGTGAATTATTATGTACAAGTCTATTAAAAGTTAATAAAAAAAATCTTAAATATTATTTCTAATCTTCCATCATTTTAACATGTATCGATAACATCGTGCACAAAACTATTAATAATAATTAAAAATATAATTCAATTTAATACGTTTAGAATAGATTTGGGAAGTAAGTAAAGTTCCGTAGCGTTTGGCGCTCCGTTCTCTCTGACTACCCCGCAAGGGATAAAGCGTGAAGCTAAGTTAAGTTAAGTTAAGTTAAGTAAAATGAATATGCACACATTAACTGTCAAACTGTACCTACTTACTATTTAAACTGTATTTACTATATTGTACTACTATGATAAAATTTTCAACCAGTTTAAGTTTATGATAAATAAAGCAGCAAAATGTTCTATTAACTACAAAGTTTCTTTTATGGCCCAATTTTAGGGATGTCGACGTGAATTTAAATTAAAATTAAATGCCGTGTTAAAATAGAGATTTCATGATTTATTTACTCTAATCTTTATTTTTTAACATATTTCCGTCTTCTATTTTTCACATTTTCGTTACATTAAAGATTTGCTTGTTGAGTGTTGGACCCTAATATTGCACTTTGTACTACCAAACTAAGATAACACGAAATTCTCCCAAGAAAAATTCGGGCCCACTACCATCACAGCGCGTAATCGCTTCTATTCGCAGGCGTAGATGTAAAGCTTTGTTTTTGGACAAGACCTACTTAATAAATGATGTATAAAATCTAAAATAGGATGCTAGATTATATTAGCTGTATTTCCCAATAATACTTATTTTGCGATAAAGAAACGAAAAAATTGAAAAGTTGTTTAAACTTTTAATTTTTTTCCTATACGAATGTTATAATATTACGGAAGTCTATTAGCATTTTAAAATAAGTAACATTTAAAATTAATTCAACATTCCAATTTAATTACGTACAGCTGACTAAAATACAGATATATATGCATAGATACTTGTCTTACATAAATATGTTGGGTTGTAGATGGTAAGCCATGTGCTCTATAATTTTCTTCGGATAAAAGTAGTGAAACTTTTTGTCACAACAGGTAACGTATCCCGGCACTCCATGCCTCTCTTTGTAATGTTTCATGAGGGATTTAAAATTAAACCCTTGTCCTTGACAAATGCAACACTGCATTTTGTAAAACAAACTTATTTGTTTATCTAGTTCTGCGCCATGTTTGGCAGGACGGCCATCTATTAGTACAATAGGATCTAGCACTTCGTTTGCGAAGTTGTCACTTGGATGATTTTGAATTTTCTTTACATCTTTTGATGTTTTGTTACTGGGATTGGTATTCAAAAGAGATTTGTCTAAGCTTTCTGAAACAGCGAATTCTTCTAAAGGCATGGCTTCTAAAAATTTCATGTGAGACGGTGATTTTTTCTTTTGATGCGTTTTTAGCAATTTTACATCTCCTTGTTGAAGTTCAGATGATGCGGGGGGTGATGTCAGTTTAGGTGTAATATTCTGTTCAGTATTATCAGATATTTTCGTTTTGTCCGTAGATTTAGGTAAAGTACTGATAATAGGGTGTAGTTTGTTTTCATTTAACTGAGCACGATTTTGTTTTTCTAGATTACTTTTCACGTTGTAGAAATCCAAGAACTTTTGTGTTTTTTCTACTTTTACAGAATAAAGATGATGAGCTCCTATTTGCTGTAGACAGTCGTGGCATATAGCTTTTGGTAGATTGTCATCAGTGCGTATCTGAAACCAGTTACATTTGAAGTATTCGGTCTATAACTACAAACATGCAATTTTAAACATTTCACAAAAAGAAAGACAGCCGCAACACTTACAGTAAAGTCGAATAATTTCTTTATTTTTCGTTTTATTTCAGCGTTAAGCGGTTTAAGTTTTGAAACGTCGGTACACAAACACAGGCGGCAGGACAATTCACGAACAATAGTTTTTTCTAAACTCGTGAAGTCGTTCATACTGGTGATTTAAATTGTAAACGATTTTACAGAATTTTATATAAATAAGTTACTTGTATATTTATTTATTATATAGCCATTTTTGCACTCCAAATTTTTTATTAATATTTGACATGCTTAGCATGTCACGCGAACACATTTAGGAAACGGCCAGCGAAATAAAAATGTTCACAGCAACATGGGAAAAAATATTTTTTTGAATGTTGTAGAAGAGTTTTAATGCAATAATATAACAGTGTTGTTTTAATTTTTAAAGTGTTATTCCATACTTAGGAAACAAAATTATTTATTTAGAAAACGTATAAAAATTTGAACGTAGCGGGACTCGAACTCGCGCCTCCTGGAAACCTACCAGGTAATAATATAACAGTGCATTAGAAATTGCAAGTTTTAATTTTTACCGATATAAAAATTTTTTTAAGGCCAGTCGCGACGCAGGGCACAAACGTAAGCGGCAAGGTTGTGGGTCTGATTCAGATCTGTTGTCTATCGATTATAAATAAGATGTATAAATTCAGTTAATTAATTTATATGCAGCAGAGTGTCTTCCCATTCAATTCTCCTAAATATGGGCCAGTATAATACTGTAGGCATGTGTAAATTAATATAACTAAGTCTATATACTCAGTCACTAACATGAATGAGGTAAGCACTAACAACGGTATTCCGCACAATAAATTATTTAATATATTCTTCAATAAATAATTCTTAGCCTATTATTTAATTTAGTATTTAATATTTATAATAGTATTTATATGCTTATAAAATATATTTTTCATAGTTAAACACTAATATGTACCTATACTGTACTAAGTATTTATCAGTTTGCATTTCATACATTAGAAATTATTTAATATTTTTTTATGATTCAATATTTGTAATAAATTGGTATATTTAAATTTTTCAAAATTAAAATCATTCTATACGAAAATATCTAAAAAATATATCTAAGTTTGGAGTTTTGGGGACACTATAAATAATACAATAAGTGCGTACAGACTGGTAACGTAACATCACGTTCGTCACTCAATAAATACCATAGACCACAAGAAATATATTATGGAGTTCGAAGACCACAGCCTCTGACCCTTATAAGAGCTTAATTTTTAAATAATAAACTCATAACAAACGACGAAGGCCATTATGTTGGTGGTGCAAAATTATTTCAACTTAAATAAAATTTATGCAAAATTATTATTAATGAATGGGGGCCGATAGTGGAGGCGATAGTCTTGCTCGTAGAGACAGAAGATGAATAAATTATTAGATGTAATACTAATGTACTAGTATTTCTTCTGGTTTTTATGCAATTTATGCTGGAAAACTGGAGATGCCACGTGAGACAATTGGCGAGGTGCAGTTATCGTGATTTTGTAAAACGACGGTACAAGTTCACAGAAAGATTGAGATTGTGCTAGTTATAGGGCTATATAGCCATGGAGAGATGCTCAAATTGGCAGGTGCTAATGAGGATTTTTTTAGGGAGAACAAAGAAGAACGTTAAGGTGGCTTAAAAATTTTGTTCGGGCACATCGAAAGAATTAACGTTAAAAATACAAAAAATAATATTAAAAATATATTGAAAACAAAAAATACGTTATTTCCTTCCATACTAATATTATGAATTCTGTCTATCTGTCTGTTTGTCTGTCCATGACGTCATCACAGCGAAACCGCTTAGCCGATTGTGATGAAATTTCATATCGAGATACTTGAGGATCTTGGAATACACAGGGTACTTTTCTGTGTCATTTCCCTTTTGATTTTTAAAGGAATTTCGTTGTTTTAAATAAAGGTCGCCGAATATGGGCTTCCTCAACGCTTACATGGCGTGCGCTGGCTCAACCTTATGAGACACAAAAAAAAGAATGTTCTACAAATATATTGTTCTTTGAAAAACCTATAAAAAAAAGTCCGCAATAATATATGTGTATATCTGAAGATTGAGCACTATTACCATTTTAATATATTTAATTTAAATTTGGTTATTGTTAATGGTTGGATTCTATAAATTGGTATTAAACCCTTATCAAAATAAATATAATAGTCACTTTTGGCATTGTATCTAGATTGAAATGTACATCATTATAATAAATGCTTTAGGAGATATTACAGATTCAAAATGACCTAGCCTACGAGCTGCGCGGTATTTGGGGGTGCCGGGGTCTGGTTACCAAATGACGGACCCCAAATGACGACGTTGACGGTTGTGTCAATTTTCATAATTTTTCGATCTATTGTTAATAATGTTTATGTTTATGTTTATGTTTATGGTTATTTACAGTTTTTTTATTATTTCATATTTTTGTTTGTTCTCTTCCCTTATTCGGGTACTAGATCTGTTAGATTATTTTCATATTTCTTGGTTACGTTAAGTATTTTGTTTTGTTTTATTCTGGTATTATATTTCGTGTTACATTTAATTCTTTTAAATATTTATTTTAGTTTCAAGCGGGTTTTGTTTAGTTTTTACTTTGGTTACGTTTACTTATTTTTTGTTAATTTTAATTAATTAAATATTATTTTCTTAAATTATTAAAATAACTTCATAAATATATTAAATAAATATTGTAATAGATGAAGTGGGCGAAGTCATGCGGGTCCGCTGGTTTTAAATAATTTCATATTCATTCTACCATGATAAAGAAAAAAAATTTTTTTTCTCATTTGCGGCAGCTCGTCTTATGTGGGGGCGCAGGCGAAGCAGTTGCGCCGGGCCCCCACAAATGTGGGGCTACCTGCTTTAAGTCCAGAGATGCTCATACACAAGTCTGTAATATATGTATTACGAATGTATATGTATCATGAAATTTTTATTTATGTTTAGAAGTTAAATAATTATTTTATGTCCAATTTCAAATTAAAACCAACCGTAGAAGACGTGTATGAAAGACTCTTTAGAAGATCAATTGGTGTGTCGGTAGACAAGTGTTGTCTTCTGTATTAAATGATGTAAAGAAAACTGCAATTCGTATAATGTATTGTATTGAATTTATTATATTTTTTTTGTATGTTACAAAAAAATTATAAAATATACTATAGATAGTACAACTCAGTCGTGCGCGCGGCCCTATGTGTGGGTAAACCTTGTACATATACAGTGACTTTGCGTGCGTGACAAGAGGTACAGTCAGGTACAAATAGTTATTTACAGGTTTTTAAAATAAAAACAATAATTTGGCATTTTAAAGTTTATTGATTAAACATTATTTTGAATCACTATTTGAAAGGTCAAATAATGAATTTTCAGATTCGCTGCTCTCACTAAGGTTAATTATGAATTCTGACTCCATGTCAAAATGTCGATAGTATTGTTCTTCTTTCTTTTGTACATGTCGACTGGATCACTTACTAACTCCAATACATCTCTTGCATCTTTTCTCAGGAATTCATATACCTTAGCAATGGTTACTCGAGTCTAAAAGTAATACGTAAACGTTACCAAGTATATATTTTTCCGTATATACAATAACAATAAATATTATTATATTTATATTAACAAATATTTACCTGACTCCTTAAACATTTTCTCTGTGAAGAACTAGACATTTTTTTTAAGGACTGTACCCGTAAGAGAAAGCGATGTAAACACGTCTTGCTAGGACGACGGCTGGCGCGTCACTGCCACACAAATGAAAGTTATATATTTACAAGCGCACCTACACATAGGGCCACGCGCACGACTGAGTTGAACTATCTATAATACTGTTGAGGTGGGCACTTGGGTCCACAGCAGTAAAGTCAGTAGTTAGCTTAGCACATTATCATCGGTATATATAGCAAGTTAACACAACGGCAGCTGATTGATTAAGAAGCCATTATAATCTTCATTTCTTACCGTGGTATTACTGTACTACGTTTGTTCCCGAAGGTATATCTTAAGGAACGATTAGAACATCTAGTCAATTTCAAAAAGTTTTATCTTATATATAGCCATCTTAGTGTGAATCATATACTTTTTGGTTATTTTGATCTCGAGCGTCTACGATTGACTGCTACGACTCGTCGCAGTTAAAATTTAAAGTATTTGGTGTTCAAATCGAGATTCCAGTCTGTCAGTCAATGGTAACCACTCATTTTAGCCGATGTTTTCAATATGTCGATATTCTTTGAGAGTCATTGACATAAGCCACGCATCTTGCTTAAGATGTGTCTATAAAAAAAATATATTCAAGTGTTATTAAAGTTTCAGGAACTTCTTTTGCATCTATTAAGGAAAGTGCAGTGCTCCACGCAGTTTTCTCTTGTATGTTGGTAGTGTACACATGGCCGCCCTCACTGCTGCTCCGCGCACACTGCGCGCCTTGTTATGCTAGTAGCGTACGAGTGAAATGATATACGCCCTACTATAAAAAAAAAACATAAAGTAAAACCTTTCATGATACATTGCTTCAATGTATACGGGAAATTCTTTCACTGTATGACACATTTTGTGCTGTGTCACCAGTCTGTACCTACTCACCATTACTAGCATACTTCTACTTTTCATATTTTAATTGGCTTTGGTTATAAAATTTCAAGCATAGCGATTTATTGTCCTTTGTATTTTTTTCTCATTTGTAAAAACTTTTTTGGTATTCTAAAAAAAACTGGACCTCATTATAGCAACTACCTTAAGAATTATAACTTAAATTGACATCATAGCTAGTAAAAGTGCAAGTTCAACTCCTTTAACGGCGTTACAACACGTGCAGTTCATTCCTAAGATTATTAATACTATTGCTATACACTTATGTTAGTAAATTTAAATTATTACTTACCATATATAACTACAACCAGCATAATAACTTAGGAAAAAAGCAAACAGAGTATGAGATTGTGAAATATTGCTTATCTATTACTGTAGTAATTTGTATACAATCATTATAGAATTTATAGATATATTTGACAATATAAGTATATTTTAAATGAAATATTGGCGAATAAAACAATATATTTTACGAATATAAAAATATTTGATTTAACATACATTTGAGTTACAATTACAACCTCAAAACCACATTTTGTCTTGAGAACGTCAAATCAATAACTAAATAAGCTAAAAAAAAAATTAACAACATCGGTTGTGACCTTTACGTGTAAAGTTAGTATAAAATATTTTGCCTCTCGGAGCTACCGATATTCAAAGCTATCTATTATACTTTCTCTTCTCGGAGTTTAGTTCTGATATCAGCATCGCATGAAGTTTTCTACTGGAAACAGTATTATGTATCTGGCTCGAGTTATGAATATCCCAATACGAAGATTCCAATATAATTGAAGAGTGAGATCAAACTTCAACTTGAAAACTATTCTAAGAGTGACCTACATACATTTTTCAAATCTGGTAAAAATTGTTTTTGTTTGTTATCGTTAACAAAGTCTTTCTAGAGATTTTGAAATAAACAAAAATATTTAAAGTCATTGCAACTTCGGAGTACCTTTACAATTTCGATATAGAAATACTTATAATGTCCCTATATACTATGTAGACGTTTCCTTAATTAAAGAAAATTTAAATATCCAAATATAAATGAAAACTGTAGACTGAAGTAGTGCTTAATTTTTTCATTGCAATTATTTTTGTTGAGTAATAATAGATTGTATATACTTTATAAATAACGTAAAGTTTTTGTCAAAAACTTTTTACCTGTATCAAAAACGTAAATCTTTTACCAATTTTATCAAAATATATTTTTTAAATATTTAAAACAAAATAAATACTTTTTTTAAATATTAAATTAAATACATAGAAACGAATTAAACATTTTGAATTACATATTGCAGTCCTCTACACAATGTCTACTCTCGTCATAAGTTTTCTCAATATATATTGGGAACGTTGTGGGTTCCAAAGGAAGTAATGTGCGGCGTTGAGTTACGCGACGTTGAGGTACGAAACGGAGTGTCTTAACACTATGTTTCCAAGTTCTGCCTATTTTGTTATGTGCGGGATACAGCGTAAAGCTAAAAAAAAAATAGTAACGTCGTTTATCTCGTTTTCAATTAGTACATAAATCGATAAGAAACATAAATGAACTTCTAGAAAACGTGTAAGCGTTCAGAAAATTTTAATAAAACAAAAGCAAAACTAGTGAAAGGCGGCATCGAAGCACTGCGCTTAATTGATTGGTTTTACACGTGAATGCGTTTACCTATCACTAGAAACTACATTTTTCAATATAAAACAACTAAGTTTTTCTAAAAAATATTTTGTAACAATTATTATTTTTATCTTATTATTTATATGGGAAGACCGTGGCGAAATATTTACGTAATTATGTATCTATAATTATTACGTTACGAAGAGAGATTTCGTGCAACTTCTTAGCATATACATTATACATTAAGATTAAGATCGATTAGGAAAGTTCAAGAATAAATAGACATAATAAAATATTTTATTTAACAAGATGAAAATTATAAGTATAAAGTGCATGCAATATCCTTAGAAAGGCAAATTTTGTATCCTGTCGATGAGGATTGAACTTATAATGAATTTATGAGAACAAAATCCTCAAGGATGTTGGTGGATGATTCGTCATCTACACCGGATGTTTTCCAATATATACTCGAGAAGTGCGTAGTACTGGCAGAACTTACGGTGCCATAGTAAAGAAATATCCCTAAAAATCATAATTTTAAATTGCGAAAATTAAAATATTTTTAAACCCTTAAAAATATTTTTTATTTTCTATTTAAATATATTTTTTATATTTTTTAACGCTCTAAACATGTCATTCGGGGAAGAGTAATGTCCCAGCAACCACGATGAACCACGGTCGGTTACACGTTCACGTACTGGCTCGCATCTAGATTCTGGAGCTAATCGGTAAGTGGGCTGTTGGTTCGCGCCGTCGAACACACGACAACACTAATTGGCTTCTACTCATACCACATTAGACTGCTGTTTGCGGCCGCTCTTAATACTCCAATTTCAGCTGAGCCACTTCACACTAAATTGATAATTTTTGAGAGCTTTTAGGATAATAAGTTTTTTATTTTTTGTAATGTAATTGTAATTATTCTGGTTGTAACTTGGTTAAGTCTTAATAATTATATTATATTAAACACATTTTTTAAGCAAGATAATATTTTACCTACTTTTGTGGGAGAAACATAAGAACTAAATAAGAAATTACTCCATTCTCCTTTCTAAGCTAGGTGTTAACTACAGTGTCCTCAAGCTAGATATGGTAACAACAGACGCAAAGGCTGGTATCTGTTAAAAACAAACAACTGAAGGTTGCTCAGAAGCTTTTAATAATAATTCTAATGATGATGATAATGATAATGTCTCTAAATATCAGAATCTACAATCACCCAATTATATTAGATCTGGGAAACATATAAATGTACCTACATAGATTACTACTATAACATTTTGGCATACGGGATACTGTAATTAATGTTATATCATAAATATATCAATTTATAATCATTACAAATAAAGATGCGTATTATTAAAAAATAAAAAAGACCATAAATAAATATGTTAACAAAAATTATATAATACTTTAAACAATTAAGTCTACTTTCATATTATCTGTAAATTGAATTACTAATATACAAAACCAGATATATTAAAACCCCCGCCGGTATCGTATTAGAGGCTTGCGTATAACTCAATCAACAATCCATTAACGTTTTTCAAAATAATATCAAGACCCATTTCATTAAACGTAAATCTTGTTAGAATCTCATTGTATTGATTCGTATTTGCTCATTTATTTTTTTATTGATAAATAGTCGTGCTCAATTTGCCTTCTCTATTTATGTATTTTAGTTATTATATAGTTATTAATTTGGCAAGAATGTGTATTTTTTTATTATTTCTTTAAAAAAAGAGATGACTATTATATATCTGTAATACAAGTAAATATTTACTGTGCGTGAATGGAATGTAAACCGTATATAGCAAAAAACATAGCCTGTATATTTTCGTCATGTCATGTCTGGCTGTCTGTCAGTCCGTCCGTATGTCACAGTCATTTTACTCGAGACTGTGGTTACTGTATGGTTGAAATTTGGAATAAAATACACCTGATTTTATAAACGCTACAAAATGATGTAGTATGATTTTGAAGAATTTATGAAAATTAAATTATAATAAACATAGGTCCTTCCTAAATGGTATGGAGATTTTTAAGAAATATGTTTTTTGATTATGTCAATATTTTGTGAGATGTTTGCTTCTAAAGCGGTAAAAAGTGTATTCCCCTCCTGCTCCAACTTTTGAAGTATAGAATTTAATTAAAACTTCAAACGAAAATTGGTTTTAACAAAATTGATTTCGTGGTGGAAGTGAGATAATACATGAAAATATCTTTTGGTCGAATTAAGAACATCTTCCTTTAAAAGTCGGTTAAAATAACATATAAAGAATAACATGAGGAATAAAAGAATATGTCTTTTTATTTGCTGTTACGGAACCTTTCATAGGCAAGACCGACTCGCTCTTAGTCAGTTTTTATAAAACGTATTAAATTGTGAGCGTCTGTCGAGGAAGATTTTTCAAATTTCCCATATCAAATCATCGTTTGGCAAGAAAAAACGGTGTTTATTAAATATTTTAACACAAAGAATAGAAAAAAAAATTTTTTGGAATCATACAAATTTAAATTTATAATTTACTTCCCCTCATTTGATACTTATTAACTTACAACAGCAAAAATGATCACAACACATTTTTGCTGCAAAGGAATGGTTGCGGAATAGATCTTAACTGATTTCCGTTTTCCATTGGCAACATTGTAATTGTGTGAAAAAAATCAATTTATATCCGACTTGCTGTTCGTCTTGACGGAATATTGAATAGTAACTACGTTATATATTTTCCGTTCGTTCATAGTTATTACACGACACTTTACTAAATCAGACGAAAATATCATTTGTTATTATAAAATTCGGCGGTGTCAACTATTCTTATCTTATAATTTTAGGGAATTATTTCTATTATATCAATTTACATAATTTTATCACACGTTTTGACTGATTATTTTAACATTATTTTACGTCAACATGTTCTTAATTTAAAATATTCCCAATACAATTAAAAAAAACATGCTTGACATACGCTTACCCTTTTTTTAACGAGTCGCGCGTAAGCACTTGCTTATGCGCGACACGTCTACTTAGATATACGCCTCGAAATATTGAAAATATTTCATAAACGCCTTTATTTTTTTTGTGATTTAATAGTAGATATGTATATATTCTAAGATGTGATTTATTCTATTATCTATTTTAGTTCTACCCGTATAATCAGTATTTCATATCATCATTATTCAGCTATTGAGGCCACTCATGGCGCAATCGTGCATTCGTGTGACTGTAAACGCGACATGTTGTGGGTTCGATCCCACACTTGAGAAAATGAAATATTTAATATTTTCTTTTCCTCGCTCAGGTAGCGCGACAAATCGTGGCGTTGAGTTCCGCTAGTCAACAAGAAATGCCTCCAGAATTCGGCAGAAAGTGAGTAACGGAGTGTCTTAAACTGTTAAGGTTCCCAGGTTTCCTCTATATGCTAAAGACAGCGTAAAAAAAAATACTTAGCTATTCAAGACACTGTACTGCAAGGTTCGTTGGCACAGCATAAAGCATAAGTATTCCCACTGGGACCACCAACGACACCAAACACCATAGAAACTGCTACTTTTTAAAAAGTCCCGTGACAGGATTCATCATAGCATGAAAGTTTTCTGGCCATATTATAAAGCGTTTTTTCATTTCCATATAAAGAAAAGTAGCTGCTCTATTTTATCTTACGTTGACAGAGCGACAAAGCCATACAAACTGTGCGTTTCAAAGTGCGATTCCATCACAATGAGGCGCCGCTACTTTGTTACGCTTTTAACATATAATTATTAACATCGACATCAGACAGTTAAAACGTGCTTGAGTATTATTGTATACACAATAATTATGAATTCGATTTCCATTCGGGGTAACTTATGTTTTCGTTGGATACCTATGGGAAATTGATTGTAAATAAAAAATGGAATGATGGATTACAAAAGTCTTTGTACTTATTGTGAAGATTGCGGAACTACGAGATGGATTGTAACTGGTTAATTTTATACTGTAACTAATATTCATATACAATATTAGTTAATAGCATTTTATTTAAACATATGTATATGAAAACGAAAAATTCACCTTACTTCTAACTGGCCGTGACGGTGTAATGTACATAGATTACGTAGACATTATACACCTACTCTTGTGCTATGTTTTTGTTAATAAAAAAAATATAATCTGACGTACTTAATAACGTATATTACACAAACGTCATTATTACACGAGAGTAATTATAACATATGTCAAAAATATATATTTTCTTTACTCATATCAAGTATAATTTTAATATATAACTAAATAATACATTTAAATATAAATGTCTAAAACTTTAAAGTTTAAGTTAAGTTTTATTCCATAATAGTCTTTTTGTATCGGCCTCAGGCTGGTACAATGTTACCGTGCAGCAGTTCTAGGGCCGCTGCGCTGACAGCCGCGCGGCTCGCCCGCACGTCCTAACTCTCTACGCACCGTTAACCACATTTTACAACCGCTATAAACAATTTATTACTAATATTATTTTTTTGCTAAACAATAGAAAAATTCTATCATATCTTGCCGGTACCTGTTTAGGAAAGAATAACTTTATTAGTATTTTATTTTCCTGTTACTTATTTGAATGTATTCAAAATACGAAATATATTTTTATTAATTAAGCGAGTAATAATAAAATACTTCAAAATTTTCATCAAGTGAAATTGTTTAGACTTTAAATATTTAATTTTACCTGTGATTTGTGTTAAAAATGGGATATCCATTTACCGCGTATTTTTGGATGTTTGCAATATTCTGTAAAGGTAAGTTTTGTTTTACTTTCATATAATATTCATTATAACTTTCATATAATAGATCAAATCACCGAAGATATATATTGAATTAATATATTGATTGAAGATATACGTTATTTAATGGTCTTAATTTACATTTATTTGTTATTTCTTATTAATTCAATGAAATTAATTGAAAATACATAAAAACATATTAATGGTTTTATTATAAAAAAATCACACCGATTATTCGCAAATATTGTGTAGGTAACTAAAGAACTTTTACTATATCAAACCTTTATTTTTCATATTTATTTATAAACTAAAAAGCTATTAATATACGCTCAAATTTTATTTCTTCTCATATTTTAAATATTCTTTTAGAAATAACGAAATATAGTTGTTCCTGTATCTTCAATTTCTCATACTCGGGCTGGCAGCGTGCATGTAGAGTTCTCGAAACATTTCACTATTAAAATAACTGAGACAATACGATCGTCTCTGTTGTTTTATCAGAGAATAACATTTTAAAAATACCTAACAGACTAGTATTCTTGTTTAATAATATTTTTTCTACATTGAATTGAATTCAAAAAGGGAATTTTATTTAAAGTATTAACTAAATTAAAATGGAAGCTTGTTAACTTTTTGAATATCGTTATTTCTTCCACATATACAACGTAATATTATTACAGGTAGGTTTGCAACTTTGTTAATTTTCGATTTATTTGTATGTCCTAGATCATAAAGTACTTTATGAGTAATTAAAAAAGAAACAATTTAACATTATACATTCTTAAATCGTTTTGCAACTCTACGAATTGTTATTCCATTCCGGATTTCTATCAGAATTCTTTAGTCCCTATACCCTTGTCAAATAACTGAACATTATTTTGTTTTTTCACTTATTTCTCTGAATGAAAAATCCTGTGTATTGTAATGTAAATGACTAAATATATGTATTATATTTTCGCAATATTTTAATAATATGCTTACATTTTTTTTATGTTTATAATTTTAGTAGGCAGGTTATAACAAAAGATAATAAAAGATAAATATGAGAAAGTAATAACATTAATTTTAGACTAATTAGTTATTTTTAGGGTTTCGTACCTCAAAAAGGTAAAAAAGGCAACTCTCCTATAGGAACACCTTGTTGTCCGTCTATCAGTAACATTATCTAGAGATTGCGTGGAGGAGATCAAGCTAAAATTAATATCAAATATTCAGGTCTATGGTTCCTTCAAGTAAAGAAAAATTCAATCTTCTAAATCAATTCAATCACAAGATACTAGCATTTATGCATCGATCTTGCTGCATTTTGTTTGAAATTCGCCGCGTAATCAAAATCTTCAGGGTACTTCCCGTGGACCTACAGGTATGAAATTGAGCATAAAGTGGGAACTTTGAATACAAATAAAGGAAAAAATCCGAAAAGTGACAATTTATAGATATTTCATAGAAAGAAAAATCTGTACAAACGTGTATTTGCAGTTCATTTCACACAAGATGAGTGCAAACTTGCGTTTGTCAACTTTACGTACCTCCTATTGAATTATAATTGTGAAATTAGTACGGAAACCACTATGGGAGTGTCCATCTCGCACTTACCCAGTTTTTTAAATTTTATTTTAATTAAAATGTATCCTAGTAGACAAAAAAAAAACAAGAGTAATTACTTGTAGGCTACGGCTCTAAATTCAATCACTACGTCGCTAAAACATTTTTCCTTGTAGTTTTTGTTCAACGAGTGAAATGGCATTGCACGAAATTGTTTATTTACTTGCCTATTGAGATGGGTGACATTCTAATTGAACAATGATTTTAGTACAAAATGGCTACTTTCACGTAATTTATTAAAATATAAATGTATAACTTGACCGTAGCGTTTGGTGCTCCGTTCTCTCTGATTGGGATAGTCAGAGAGAATGGAGCGCCAGGGATAAAGCGTGAAGCTAGTATAGTATAGTATAAAAGTACAGGTATAACTTTTACAGATAAATTATTTCATAAAAACATACTAAATAACTATGACTACAATTATAATTTCTATTTATACACAATATCTAAGTATAAAGAATATTTGCATATTTGAATATTGACACGTCTATTAATTTCAAAAAATAATTTTGGTTGGGTATATTATAAGTGAAAATGGCTATAACTCTTTCAGAAGATTTTTTAATTAGTCCTGTAAGAATTTATAAACACGTCTAAACATAATTTCAAGACAGTATTAGTTAGTACAAATTTACCACATTTACAGAAAATACGTCTATTTCACTGTGTGACTCCGTTCCTATGTGACTCCCAGTCCCCTCTCATGTGACTTCGTTCTCAAATTTCTCTGCCCCTAGAAACATTATGATACAAACACATACAAACATTTCAGCTTGATCTCCTCCACGCAATCTCTATAATGATCCTATAAGAGTTGCTTTATATTTATCTTTTATTATCTTTTGTTATAACCTGAATACTAAAATTATAAGCATAAAAAAAATGTAAGCATATTATTAATATTTATACAAACATTAAGTGTTGTTACCCAACTTTAACGCTCTATCTTACTAGAATAGGAAATTGATCGTTTTGAATATAATATTCCCCGAAGATCAAAACCCACAAGTATCATCTGTCATTTTTGTTTACTTTGTAAGATATCTTACAACTATAATATACTCACCCTCAAACTATAACTATTCTTAACTATAACTAGTTTTTATTCACAATTTCTTAAAGACACTTTTAGAGGCGTTTTCTTTTAAGAGAAATCATGAATCAAAAAGATAAATGTTAGACAAGAGCGTACTTTGTCAAGATACCCTTTCTCGTTAAATAGAAATTAATTGAAATAGAAAATGGTCATATTATTAAACAATAGTACTTTTGTTACGAATAATAATATAACTTAATTTCAGAAATGATTAAATAGTCGAAATATCAAATAATAACATTGAACCATGACTGTCTAAAACAGATTTGTTTTGCTTAGTAAAGTAAATTTAATAAAAAAGTTATTTATTGTCTTTTGACTTCACTCAAGGTTTTAGATAAAAATTGAAACTTTTCAGTTTAGAATATCATTATTAGAAGCGTGGAGATTATATAACTGTTTAGCAAATAGACGCTGTCAAAAGGATGTAGTAACATCATATATACATATGATTAAATAATTATTTTTGTCAATAATTCTATATGCTACTATTAATAGTAACTATATTGTGTTAATAAACTTTGCAATAGCAAAATTTTACTCACACAGTATATTTATTACGCATAAATCTTATCTCTGATTTAGAATAACGCAGGCTGATTGACAAAATATCATTATCATAAACGTAACTTTGTCGGCATTTAAATTAGATTTGCAATTTCGTTTGGTATGTAGTATCAGCGTGTTGATTTGTGTTGGAGATGTAAGAACCTTTACCACCTTCACCACAGTGGGTTCAACCCACTGTGGTGAAGGTAAAGGTTCACAATAATTGTACTTTATAGCTTTCTTATTAAGGATACGTGTTCTTTTCTTTTTAAATAACAGTAAATTATTAACTGGATTCTTCAACCCAAATCGCAGTGTCCTATATTCAATATATATTTTTTTTTTATGGAAGAGACAAGGCAAACGAGCGTTCGGGTCACCTGATGGTAAGTGATTACCGCCGCCCACGACCCCGTGCAACTCTAGAGGAGCTACAGGTGCGTTGCCTGTCTGTAAGGTGGATTGGGCGCCGGAGCCCGGCATTACCTGATACGAAACGCAGTGGCATAAAGCCACTACTTTACGCCGGTTTTAAATGCCGGGGGTGGTAATGATCCGGTCGAGTCTGCCCATGCGTGTTGCCATTGCAGGCGACTTGACTCTACCACACGTACTTTAGTCGCCTCTTACGACACCATCAGTACCAGGATGATCCTATTCTAGGCCGGGATCACACGGCTTACTAATATACTTATATTTACATTTATATATGTACTTTCAAATCAGTTTAAGCATGAAAAAGATAAGCTTTTAATGAACTTTTCATGTGATTTTATGAAAATGTTAATAAAAGAACTGTTACATAAATCATTAAAACTTTAAAAAAATATTAAATGTGCCCTGCTTGCCCCTTTGCTACATTAATGATCTTGTATAATGATCTTGTATAATAATTGAGTATACTGAGAAGTACTAATAATTTATTTAAATTAAGTTTTATTTGTATTTGCATAATATACATATGTGTGTAATACGTCAATTATAATTAAATAATTTAATAAATAAAACGTTTTTTTTATGATATTACAGACAAATATTATTAATAAATAAATATCAAATATAATATTATATTGATTGTGATCATGATATGTTGATTGGCGTGTTTACTCTTATGGATAAGACGGGGATATCATTCAGAACATTTTCGTTGATCTCCCTAAGATTAATGAAAATGTTCTGAATGATATACTTATTCTGCTCAAATAGTTCAAGTTTCAATATATAAGGGATAAATAAGACTATATTTAAAATTATAAGAAAAACTGGGACAGAGCTGTATACGAATATGTAAATCTATCCATTTACGTGTTTTTAATATGTTGACGTGCCTTTAGTGGCTCCGGTAGATTTCCCTTATTAGTTTTATTAACAAAGTTTCATTGCAGTCGACTCTTAATTAAAATATCAAAATGAATCGTTATTACAATAATTTTGTTATAATAGATAATTTTGTTGTAAGTGTTCTTAAAATAAATGAGTTAATAGATTCATGGAATGCCTAAGTATTTGATGATTTTCACGTTTTCATTGTTGAAGGACAAAATTGAGTATAGAGTTGTGTTTTGTATTATTTATTTATTTTGGAAAATAGGCATAGGGCAAGAACATAAAAATAAAAACAAAAGTAAAAAGTATGACAAGAAAGAATTAATACAATTTATCTATCCAGCTCTATATAAGTTGCAATATAATTTTTTCATTAAAAAATCTCATCTCGAGAATGTCATTTATTATTTTAATGTGACGCGATTTTTTAAAGCTGATCCTTAATTTTTTTCATATAAATCAAATAGATAATTTTAGCAGAAATATTTAATACTAGCTGCTGTCTGTAACTTCATCTGCGTGTACTTTTTAACATATTGCTTTCATTTCTGATTCCTGGTGTTTTTTGTACTCCGATCAAAATCCTCATCGTGCTCAAAATTTATGTTATTTTATGGAAAGACACAAGGCGAACGAGTGTACGGGTTCCCTGATGGTAAGTGATCACCGCAGCACGCCAGCGTTCATGTGCTTGGAGCAAAAACCGTAGAGCCACCTTGATGCTGCGCCCAGTGAGAAAACTGGCTATCCACTTGCATAAATTAAATATGCTTCTAATGGCAAATATCTTATTAGAACGATACTTTCTGCTGGCATTATATAAAATTCATGTGTTGCAAATGCGACTTCACTACCATCGCGTAAATTGATGTCACTCGGCTGTATCAATGGCGCTTTTAATAAAAGAGAAGAAGAAATATATAAATGCTATGTACCTACACCTATTTTAGTAGAGTGTTGATTTCCACCACAATGTTTCGAAAATAGGACGGGAAATGGAGAACAGGTAACATTAGGTTTTCTGTTTATCCTGCTATATGTTGGCCTATCCCACATACAGACGCTATATGTGTGAAGCTGATTTTTTTACATTTCACAAAAGTAACATTTTAATTAATCTAATGTAAAAAATAAATGCTTTATGAAAGAGAAGTTTTCGTTGGACGAGGAAGTTGGCTAATTGGCATAATAAAGAATTTTAAGTTCACTTAAAACGAAATTAACTCAAGTAATTGTAATTAATAACTTCAAAGGATAGTGGCGCTTATTAAAGCAAAGTTAAAGGTTTGTTCTATTTTTATCTGAAAAAAAACCGTTTAAGTGCCAGTCGGACTCGTCTACCCAGGGTTCCTTGTCAATTTCAGGATTATAGGTCAACAGGAGGGACAAGTTATAAAAGTTGACAAAGATAAACTTGCGGGCGTACGCCCCCATATTATATGAAATGCACTACGAATATAAGTTAATAGAGTTTTTTTTTCAGTAATTATAAATTTCGATTTTCGGATTTGTTCCTTTATTTGTACTATAAATTCTCATTTCGTGTCAAATTTCATAATTGTATTGTATACCGGGCGAAAATCAAACAGAATGCAAAAATGCTCGTGTCTTTTGATTGTTATGAATCTTCATTTTTTTCTATGTCCAAGACACCGTAGACCTGACTGACCGTAGACTGGATATTATTATTACATTATATTAATTTCAGCTTAAATAAAACAATAAAATGATCCTATACGTGTTCCGTTTTTTTTTATATATGGAACCCTAAAATGAACAAAAATATATATTTATTATCTGTTTAACAATTTTAATTTGGTAACTGAAAAAGAGAATTTATAGTTTGGTTGTTATCAATATTATATAAAACAGAAGAAGATTCTTTCACATGAGATGCAGAGAGAATCTACAAGAGACTCCTGAATTCGAGACATTGTGTTCAGTGCTGGAACTCAATGCCATATTTTATCTTATCAGTGTGTGAAAAAAATAATGTATTCCCTCCTGTAGGGGCCGAACTCACAACGATTGCATCGTATTTACAATAATATGCCGATTACGTCACGATGACCTCAAAAGTTATTATTTTCATCAGATTTAAATTAACCTAGTAACGTTTTGTTCGCACGAAAATGTAATTTCATTAAGTGTCTTCTATAACTTTTAAGCATTTCACTATCGTACCTTTTCAAATCTCAATAAATAATATAAACTCTTTTGTTTTATTTCTGATCTTTTTAAATCCAAGGTCTGTTTCGTATAAGTGGCTTTGTGAATTTGAAAAACGGCTTAAGATAAAATCTCGTCTTATCTTTGAAGATGAAGATCTGCTAATAAAATATGCATAGATGATTAGACTTGGAATAGGCATATGAGTTTGTGATAGTAAGTACTATTTAGTGGACATTATTTTTATGATTTATTACTACTAATTTAACTTGTCATGTTAATTTGTGTGTTAGTGTATGTAAAATCTTGGAAGTTCAAATAATATATATTTCCTTCTCAGTGCTCGTTTGAGCTGAAATAAGGATTTCGATTTTAGTTCCGATTACAATGAAATTACATAATATAATAAATATTATTGTTAATCTGACCGTACTATTACTGTTAACATGGTAACGTAATAAAATGGTGGATTACAAATTTTTGCACAATCCACCTAATATGGGTATTAAATGAAAAGGCTTGATTTCTAAAATACAACACACTACGATAAAAAACTAAAAAGTTAAAAACAATAACCAAAAATAAGCTTGTTTTATATACGAATTTTTAATTTAATATATGTTTATATTTTACACTAAGCTTTTAGGCATATTTATTTCAGTTTTAGGCACAAAACATAATTTTAGAGGCAGCATCCATTATTTATACGTACCTATTTGTTTACTAGCATTTAGTTATAATGTTATGTAATTTTTTTAATTTACAAATTATTGCAATTAACGAAGTTATTAACATATATTGCATAATCTCATAAACAAAGTAAATGAAATCCATGGAAAAATGAAATTACATAAAAATGTTTCTTTAATTTTTATAAAATGTCAGCATTAATCTCAGAAATGAAACCAAATGCTTGTAGAATTTTTGATGTTCTTCTTAACAACTTCAAAAATTACAATACTTTCTCGGATTAAAATTTTATTTATTCTTAGTTTATGTCTATAAATACATACTTTTGTTATCTTAAAGTAAGTTTAGTAAAGTTTCAATTTAATAGACTTTAAAATGGTATAACTTTTTTGTTTATTAGCCGATTCAAATAAAACAAAAGACTAAATATTAAAGAAAGCTTGCCAAAATACAGCAGTGAAACTGTCAGAACAAATACACAAACAAAATAAAAAAAATTGTGTTTGGGATTTTAATTCGTACTGAAATCAAACTAATATACCTAGATTTTTATAACAAAATATATAGTAAATTTTGCTTGGCTCTCACAAAATTTCAAATTTAAATTTTTACAAAAAATATTTCTAGAAAATATTTGGTTATAATTTTTATTATTACGGTGATATGGTTATAAACATGCCATGACATACATGTTGTATCAGCTCTGACAGTCCATTGTTTAGAGCTGTGCCTTTATAGATTGACCTGTCAGTTACATATTCCTTTTTTATACCTTGAAAAGGCTTAAAGATGTTTTTTAAAATATATATATTTAACGTTATTTGATACTAACGTGAGCCTTTTAAGCAGTGTATAAACTTAAATGACGCGATGGTCGCGGTTTTGATCTTCATTTGTAGCAATGTTTTTATTTATTTTTATAGTCTCTCCGAGTTATTAACATTTAGTTATGTACACATCTTGATATTTGAAAAAAAAAATTAAATTCTATTAATTTATTTATCTGATTTAAACCGTTAGAAATAAGCAATGCGTGCGTATATGCGTAATGCGTGTTATTTACAAAAACAGAATAAAACGACGTTCATGCTGTATCCCGCACACAGCAGGGTAGGCAGAAGAAACCTAGTGCTAAGAAGCTCCGTACCCTACTTTCCG
Organism: Heliconius himera; assembly: GCA_021202915.1. NCBI lineage: Eukaryota > Metazoa > Arthropoda > Insecta > Lepidoptera > Nymphalidae > Heliconius > Heliconius himera. Next base: position 70,198 of record JAJHJA010000379.1, on the reverse strand, counting down.
CTGAATTCTGGAGGCATTGCATATTGAGTAGCGGAGCGCCGCGCTGTGCCTCGACACCAGAGCTACGAAATGAAAATATAAATTTAAATAAATATTACATTTCCCCGAGTGGCGATCGAACCCACAACTACTCGTGTTTACAGTCACAATATGTACCCTTGCGCCAGAACTGGCCTCAACAGATAAAAAAATAAAAATTTATTCATTTGAGTTTGGTTACATTGGTAAACGCCCCCATATAGACAGCGAATAGTAAATATAGACAGTACATTTTTTTTTATTGTGAAAGCGTTTTTGAGATCAAAATGCTCTTTATATTACAAATGATCAAACTACAAAGTCTAACAGAAATTCTCATATAAACAAACGTGTAATAAAGTGTGAAATGAAAATTACTAGTTTCTTATAAATTTATTTAATTACTAGCAATGCCTGATACTTCGTCTGCTTTGCCCCATGATAATTTTGGAAGATGTACTTTACTAAGGAGACCCTATCATAAATTTGAAGTTTATCAAAACATAACTTGTGCATTTTCTTACTTCTTTTGTAACTCATTTTTTTTTACAAATGATCATTTTACAACAATAAAACAGTTATTTTATAGCAATTTGGTCAAACACAACAATTTATTTACGAATTGATTGAAATAAAGCAACTAAATTTTATGGGAAGTTTATCAAAATAATATAACAATGAAAACTGCAGATAAATCGGTTGCGGTTACCTGCTTTTTCTGAAATTAGCTTGCCCAAAGGCATACAAAAATATAAAAAAAAACATTATTCGAAGGTTATCATTGTCATAGATATATCTCAATAATAAATTTTTATATGTATAGATAGCGGTCACTTATATTTTTTTAGTAATTGTATTACTTTAGATCATTTATGTGTTAGCTCGCCGAATAAATGCCAAAGAACAATTTGCTGAACACTGGTACTTTACTGGTGCAATGTGATTAAAATAGTTTTGAAGTGAAATAATAGTCACAAATTATTTAACACGTAATACTTTATTAATGTTGACTGTTCGACGCTCGATACAAAAGTGAGCTTATAATCATACCGGCGGCAACGCCACTTGTCATGCCAATCATACTTTTATGTAGGTAGTTGGGAAATAATATAAAATAAAGTACCCTAATGAACATATAATAAGCAAATAAATAATAAATAGCTATCATTCGGCCAATCCTGACAAGTAACGCGACCCCGCGTTACCATTACAAAAAAAAAAAAAACAACAATTGTGAAATTATACAAAATGTAACAAAAAAAAATAAATAAATTACACAACAGATTTTACCTAAATTTTACATCATTTTGAATACGTTTAATTTAAATGTAAAATTTAAATTTCAAAATTATATAAAAATATAAATGCACTAGGATTGACTTGCATTGACTTAATGTCCACATAAAACATACATTTACTTATTCACATTATTGTCAGATCAAACTTAAGCCCAATTAGCCCCATCACATGGCCAGACAATCTACTCAATATATCTTCATTGTGTTCAAGCATAAACACACATATCTTGTCAGCTCAACATTTGCCCACGTATAACATCGGCTCAAGATATGCTCACGTATAACATCGGCTCAAGGTATGCCCACGTATAACATTGGTTCAAAATATGCCCACGTATAATATCGGCTCAATATATGCCCACATATAACATCGGCTCAACATATACCCACGTATAACATCGGCTCAACATATGCCCACGTATAACATCGGCTCAACATATGCCCTCGTATAACATCGGCTCAACATATGCCCACGTATAACATCGGCTCAACATATGCCCACGTATAACATCGGCTCAACATATGCCCACGTATAACATCGGCTCAACATATGCCCTCGTATAACATCGGCTCAACACATGCCCACGTATAACATCGGCTCAACATATGCCCACGTATAACATCGGCTCAACATATGCCCACGTATAACATCGGCTCAACATATTATGTACTTAAATAATTAATCGCATATACAATTTATAAGACAGTTTGTTAAACAGCACTAACATCACTATAAGGAACACTAAATGAAACATTTCCATTTACCATTGCATACATTAAACAGCACGCTATCATCAATTCAATTATAATATTATAAATAATGACACTTTAATTTTCAAATTGAGTACATTCATCATCTATATATACCTTATTGATTTAACATACAAAAAAAAACACATTGATAAATAGCACCAGCAACAGTGTACAATGTTATTCTATTCAACTGTATAATTTTTATTTTAAGACATCCAAATACTATATGTATTTTTAAAATTTGATTATTGCCAACAATTTATGACACATTAAATCATAAACAACAAATGAATCTATTTACTATATATATTATCCAAATTTAACATATTAAAATAACTCATTTGGTAGTTACTTTCAAAATACATTAATGAACAATTCGTTCAACCATAAGTAGTTGAATATACTTGATCAACGTCATACTACTCCTTTTATATATTTTATTTATACTATTACTACACTACTGGAACAAATTATTACTTTAAATCTTATAAAGTTTTTTTTGTTTTTATTTTCAGTATACTTAACATCTTTAATTCTGTACAGTTTATAAATATAACAAGTATTACTTTTATTGTTATTATACCAAATCTTAGGTTGTTTTATTTATACATATTCTTAATACACATTAATTCAAATTCGTTACAGAACTATGAAACACTTATTACTTACTAATATATGCTCGAAACAATAATAAGTACATTCTCCTACAGTAAATTATATACATTTATTTATTAAAAATAAATGTTTAATTAACTTGATTACGTACCATGTAACAATTATTCTAATAATCTATTTTAATTACATTTATATGACTGCATTTAACTTATGTTATATCATCATCATGTTAAATTATTTTTTTTAAATTGTTTTATCTGCCTTTTCTCATTATCAACAAACAATATGTAAATAACATATATATAATAATTTTAAATGGAAAATATAATATGATAAATCTTGTAAAAATAATTATTTAAGTATTAAATAATAATATGATAACCATAACTTTTCAATATTTTTTTACTTATTTTATTTTACTCATTTTCAGACTCACTTGAAACAGGGTCATTATCAAAAACGAGCCATGGATAAATTTTGTCTACAGAATAAACACCTATATAATTCGATTTTTCACTTTTACGTGTAATTGGAGTGTCTTGTACTTCATAACGATCATTATCGTAAACTTTAGTAATTCTATATGGACCAGAGCACTTTGGAAGCAGTTTTCGACTATGTCCAGATCCTGTATTAATGTCTTTTTCTATTCTAACTAAATCACCTACTTTGTATTTTCGCGGCTGTTTTCTTGATTTATTAAATCTAATCTGCTGTTTTTCTTGTTCTGAAATTATTCGCTCCCCTACTGTACCTCGTATTTTATCTATGTTTCCTAGATCATGGGATTCCGAAACTACGGGATTCATAATACTATCACATATACCGGTTAGTGTAATACCGAAAAGAACCTCTGCTGGAGTCTTACCAATTCCTTTATTAATGGTATTGTTTATCGACCACTGAACCTTAGGAACAATACAATCCCATTCATTTTCGGGCAATCCATGACTAGTTGAAGTCAGAGATTATACTAATGTCCTATTGTAGCGTTCAATTTGACCATTCGCACGGGGCGTAGCAACAGCATTAAGGATGTGCTTTATTCCTTTGCTCAAAGTGAATTTAGCGAACTCGTGACTAGTAAAGCTAGTGCCACGGTCTGTTATTAAGCGTCGAGGTACCCCAAATAATGAAAAATATTCTTCAAAAACATTTATAGTACTTTTACTTCTGCAATCTCTCACAGCTTCTATAAAAATATACTTAGTAAACGAGTCTATTATAGCCAACACGTACTGATTCTTTTTTTTACTTAAAGGAAATGGCCCACAGTGATCCGCATGTAAAGTGTCAAATGGCTTATTAATTTTTTCAATAGAATGTAGATATCCTTCTTTTGGACCAGCTGGAATTTTATTATGTGCACATTTTAAGCAAGATTTACAGTACTTCTTAATGATTTTTCTCATATTTTTAAACCAGTAAACTTTCATAAGTTTTATCAAATCCGAAATGGCCATTATTATCATGGTTCATTTGTAATATTTGCCATCTTGCTGTTTTAGGAACAACCCATAGTAATGTAACATTATTGTCACTCCTTACTACTCTATACAATCGATCATTCTTAAGTGTGAAATTATTTTTAATTTCAACAGTTTCATTACTTTTAGGATCTTGTAGGATTTGTATTATACGCTGCAACTCCGTATCAACTGACTGTACAGTTTGCAACCAAGCAGCGTCATCCTCTATGGCTAACACATCAAATATATCTGTCATTTCTTGACATTCAATCACTGGATTTCGACTTAACGCGTCTACATGCAACATTTTTGTACCTGGTCGATATTCAATGGTGAAATTATATTCCTGCATTGAAATCCACCACCGGGCTACTCGTGGTATGAGATCACGTTTCGTCATGGTGTTTCGTATAGCATTACAGTCTGTCACTGCTTTAAAGGATATACCCAATAGATACACTCTAAATTTTTGAAGAGCACAAACCAGAGCCAGTGTTTCAAGTTCGTATGAGTGAAATTTTTGCTCTTCTGGCGAGGTCTGTCTGCTATAATATGCTATTACATTTGTCTTATCATCTTTATTTTGTAACAAAATGGCTCCAATAACTAATTTACTAGCATCGGTATGCACCTCCAAATTGCCCGTTGGATCATATAAAGCTAGTATGGGACGGCTTACTAATATTTGTTTTAATTCTTCAAATGCCTCTCTTTGTTCTTTCTCAAATTGCCAACGAGTGTTTTTCTTTGTAGGGCAAGTCAATGGTTGAGCAATGATTGAAAAATTTCGGACAAATTTTCTAAAATAACTGGCAAGACCAACAAATTGTCTGACTTCATGGACATTTCTTGGTTCAGGAAATTTGCGAACCGCTTCAGTTTTCAATAATCTTGGTCTTATTCCGTCAGAAGAAATCTCAAAACCCAAATAATCGATTTGAGTTTGAAAGAAATGACATTTCTCCAAATTTAAAGTAAGTCCAGATGCGCGTAACAACTTAAATATTTGCTCTAGTTTCTCTAGACCCTCATTGATGGTTTTAGAAGCTATTAATAAGTCGTCCATGTATGCTAAAGCCAGCCGTTTACCTGCTCCTTTCAACATATTATTAATTGTTCTTTGAAAAACGCTTGGTGCGTTGGCCAAACCAAATGGCATGCGATTATATTCATATAAACCATCGGGTGTGACAAACGCAGTCAAGTGTTTACTTTTCTCAGCCATAGGTACTTGATAATACCCTGAGGCTAAGTCAAGACTCGTGAAATAATTATTTCCGCCTAAGCTATCTAATTGATCTTCAATTCTGGGTAACGGATACTTGTCTTTAAGGGTTTTACGGTTTAAGGCACGATAATCAATACAAAGACGCTTCTCTCCATTTTTTTTATTAACCAAAATTACTGGACTAGCGTAGGAAGATGTACTCTCCCTAATAATACCGTGCCTCAACAAGTCCTCTATAATAACTGATAATTTATCTCGCTCACTTATAGACATCCTGTAAGGATTATAAACAACAGGACTATCATCACTCAGTCTAATGTCCATTTCCGTTAAAGTAGTCTTACCTAATTCAGCCAAATTCAGTGCAAAACAATCTCTATACGTATTTAGCAGCTTATTGACATCTTCTAGTTCATTTTGTTTCAAAGATATGCCTATTTTCACTCTATCAATAGGTAAAGGTTGATCTGGTTCATTTGTCATATCCGTAACTCCTACGTACAAATTATCAATTTCCTTATATGAACAGCCTCTAGCAATCATATAATCCTTTTTAATTAATACTTCAGACTTAGTATTAACGATAAATAAATAGCCAATTCCCGTATCAAACTGATATAATCCAGGTATAAGCACACAATCAGATCCTGAAATATTTCTATGACCACCGGATATAAATAGGCTACCATCGTATTTAGTATCTACACGAATCGGAATAGGCTTACAACAATTTACATCTACGATGGAGTCGTCGGATACAAATAATTTAAATTTTTTAAAATCATCACAACAACCCAATTGTGGTGCTTCTAAAAACAGTAATTCTTCATTAGTTTTATAAATTATTACATTTGGCCTTTCTGTAAATGTTTGACCAAGAATAACAGGTATTTTCATATATTGATCGGGCACAATAATTACATCAATCTCAGCACTAATACTGCCAATTTCTATTAAAGCTCGTTGAATACCTAACCCTCGTACTATGTTATTTCCGAAACCTCGTAGATTAGGCGTATTTGAAGACTGAGACCAATTTAATAATATATCTTTAGCGTCGGATTCTCGTACTAAAGTGCAACTACTACCTAAATCTACAAATGCAAGTTTCTGAAAGCCATTAATTTTTATTGTCTTATAATACTTAGTATCAGATCCATCATGGGCTGGATTAATACACATTACTTTATTGACAGAGTTATCCTTAGTAGAATCTATTTTATCATCTTTTGTTTCAGTGGGCAAGACCCGTCTGAAGCAATCTTTTGTAAAATGCCCGATTCTGTGACAAAAACCACACTTTTTCAATTGCTTTGAGCACTTTGAGCTAAAATGGCCAAATTCTTTACAATTAAAACAACGCACAGATTCCAGTTCTTTTTTAGTACCAACATTTAAACTAACAGAATTTTTATTAGTATATTGAGATAAATTTGTATTCCGAAATTTAGATTTTTGTGTCTGCCATTCACTGACCGCAATGGTTCTGAGATAACTTAAAAGTTTTTCCGGCTCATTGAACATACAGGCACTAGCACTCATTCTTACAAACTTGTCATCAAGGCCATGTATGAGACACCCTACAGCTTTTGAGCCTGTAATCTCACACTTGTTTAACAAAGCAAGTTTTTCATAATAATAATTATCAAACGATTGTCCAAATTTACAACGAACTTTCAACATTTTTGTCAATAAATCACCATAATTATCATTTGAAGGAAAAGCAGCCTTTAATTTTATTTTCCACTCTTCCCATGTAAATAGCAAAGAGGGTAAGCCCTGATACCATTTTTTGGCTAATCCCACTAGCTTAGGTAGTGCGTAGTGACAAGTTTGTCTGTCATCCCAATTGTATATTTTTACACATTCATTTATTTTACGAATCCACCATTCTATATTTTGAGTATCATCTGAAGGGTCAAATTCAGGGACCACATTAAAGTTCGCTGCAATATTCGAAAACCATTGCTGACCAGATGTCGAAGGATATTGCGGAATTGTAATTGGCGGAGTATTTCCTCGGTCGGCTTCCCGAACCGGTCGCAACGACTGATCACTCTGATTACAATTTGTATTTCTTTGAACATTACTATCATAACGACGATCTCGTCTAGACCTACTGCACTTTGAAGAAGATCGAGTCTGCTTCGATCTACGTGACCGTCGACTATAATCTGAATTACTACTACTGTGTCTATGTCTACTAGAATGCGAACTATTATCTGAATAACTACGTCGACGGTTACGGTGGCGACGTGAATCACGTTTATTATGAGAACGAGATTTTCGATTCGGGCTCATTGTACTTTAGTAAAATTATTATATATAGTATTATTAAATTTGGACAAAATAAAGCTCGAGAATAGGAAGTGAAACAATAATACAATAACTACCAAAAATATAACAAAATAATAATAATAAAATATTATATATATAGGTATAGTAACAGAAAAAAAAAGAAAAAAAAAAGAAAAGAAATACCTTACAACAAGTAATGATACGTTACACAACATACATACTTCAATACTTAAAACTTGTCTATAATTATTTTCTTATTTTAGTTCCTTGATTCACTAAATATAAATAATCATTGAATCATAAATTATTAAGTTCGATAATAAACAAAAATAATAGTACAGTCTATATTAAATATACGGTATCTTGATTTACAACGTAGGTACCACTAAAAACATGAATTCGTCAATCACTGCACAAAAAAAAAATAACACCAATTTCACTAATATCACTGACCTTAAAATCCATTCGGGCTTCTTCAATATAAGAATGCAACAGCGTCAGGCTGGTACGTCCAAGGCGACCACAAGGTGTTGTGGTACACAGGTTTTATCCCCGCTTCTGAATTTGTTAGCTCGCCGAATAAATGCCAAAGAACAATTTGCTGAACACTGGTACTTTACTGGTGCAATGTGATTAAAATAGTTTTGAAGTGAAATAATAGTCACAAATTATTTAACACGTAACACTTTATTAATGTTGACTGTTCGACGCTCGATACAAAAGTGAGCTTATTATCATACCGGCGGCAACGCCACTTGTCATGCCAATCATACTTTTATGTAGGTAGTTGGGAAATAATATAAAATAAAGTACCCTAATGAACATATAATAAGCAAATAAATAATAAATAGCTATCATATGTGTACAGGAAAGGTAGGTTAAATCATCCTGTTTTCTGTTTCTATTTTTTTAGATTTCTCAAATACAGATAAGTTAGTTCTGTTACGTTATTTCAATTGTGGCGTTGTGCAGCACAATTCATCTAACGCGTTCCGACATTCTTCTAACTGTTTTATCGTTCACAAGCTCGTTTACGGTATAGGGTAGTCAGAGAGAACGGAGCGCCAAACACTACGATTTCTACATACCTCTTTCGCCTCGTACACTGTTATCAGTGTATTTTTGATACTGAGTTTTCGAAGGCCAACCGAGGTCTCCCCCTACTTCTCGTACCACTCACTTTTCCATCACTCTCTCTTCTTTCTGTTTTGCCATTGCCTCATCACTCATTCGTTCGACATGCCCAGGCCAACTGATCACGTTCTTCTTCACTCTCAAATATAGAGTAAGTTGATAAAAATACAAATATTTCTTATATAACGTTTGATAATTCAATATTTAAACATGATTCTTTACTTTTCGTCTACTGGCAGTAATCCTACGTGAACACAACTTCTTTACTGAAATATTTCTTATAATTATAAGAAACGTGAACTTAATATTTAACATAAAAAGGTTTTTATGTTATAAAGGGGTTAAGCTAAATATTTTAATGTAACACCATTAAACGCTTTTAAAACCAATCTCTCAAAGCAAAAAAAAAATGGTACTAACGGGTATTCATATTTTGTAATACACTCGTTTTAATTGCTATCTTGACGTGTTGGCAGTCACAATTTAAAATAATTTAGAAAACCACTAATTACAACTGAAACTAGGATTTTTATTATAAGTTCTGTAATTGCCATAATGGGAAACATAAAACCTCAGAAAGTCCCTAAGATGGAGTCCCAAATCACATGTCCTAGACGGCACTGCAAATATCATATATCTGTAACTGGTTTTACAAATTCATTTCAATTAAGCTGTGCTATACGAGGGACACACGTTTCGCAGTATGTCCATAATCAGGCAATAATTAATTTTGCTTTGATGCGCAGTTCGTATAAAATAGGGATTCTAAACCACAATGTCAAAAGCAGTCCCCTTATGGTAATAAATATCGTAATATCTATCTAGTTTAAGTTTATATGATGGTTATATATATAGTGAGTGTCAAATTTTATATAATACTATATTGCAATATAGCGTGGATCGAGGGAGAATTCGGTTGACCTTCGAAAACACAGTATCAAAGATGCTGGAGGAAGGTCATGTAAAAAGCATGAGGACCCCCTGAAGGACATGTCTGAAGAGGTTGATGACAATGGACGAGGCGAAAGAGGTATGTAGAGACCGTAGCGTTTGGCGCTCCTTTCTCTCTGACTACCCCGCTACGGATAAAGCGTGAAGCTAAGTTAAGTTAGCAGTATATTACACACAACTAGCAATTCGAACTAATTAAATATTATTTAGTAAATGTATTTAGAGGAAATTGATTAGGTGTTTTAGTATGGTTATACATATTGTAACGATCCATACCAGAACTAAAATGTGTAGGTAAATTCAAAATAATAATAATTTATAAAAAAAATATTATAAATATAATTTAGAACATTATTTATAGATTTAATTCATAGATCAAGAAAAATACAAGCTTAAAAATAATAGTTTAGTTTAGTTCAGTTCTTTAATTACGCATTCCGTTCACAAGTAATATTAAAGTGAAGTAATATACCGTAGGTAAAATACGCAGATATAAAATATATTTATTAAAAATAATTTAATAATTATATTTAAACATTATGTATTATAATTTAAAATAAATAATAGCATAATTAATATTTTAATTATTGTAAAATATCATGTTGGCTGAATAAGCTACTGTCAACGTCAAAGTCAAGAAAACGGAAAGAAAGAGAGGGGAGATGGCGGACACGTCTGAGGAAGGATGGATGTTTAAATGTTTAGAGAAGTTTTAATTTATAATTAATAGATATTTAGATACGTTTTTTATGTAAAAAGCATGTGAGATTATGTCGAGGCTACTAAGATAAGTTATAAGTGCTCTCACTATTTACGATTGTTTGTTTTGGAATACTTCGTCGGTAAGTTTTTAATAAATTATTATTAAAACAAAGAAGAGTGATATTAATGCATATATTGCCGTCACTATCCAGAGATAAATATTATTTATTTAGTAAATGGAAATAAATACATGTAGATGTTTTATGAGGTATGTAAAATAACAATTATATTAATATACGCAGAATGCCTGCCGCCATCTTCGTTAGATGTAAATAAATATTTAACATGTTACTATAACAGGAAATATAAATATAATAATATCATCTCTATATATAACTAGCGGCCCGCCCACGGCTTCGCCCGCTTAAAATACATGATTATTGATTTAAGCAGAATTGATTGACAACTATAATAAAATAAAATAAATAAATAAATCAGCTTCACGCTGTATCCCGCACACAGCAGGGTAGGCAGAGGGAACCTAGTGTTAAGACACTCCGTTCCCCACTTTCTGCCGAATTCTGGAGGCATTGCGTGTTGAGTGGCAGAACTCAACGCCGCGCTTAACCTCGACATCAGAGCGAAGAAATGGAAATATAAATTTAAGTAAATATTTCATCTCCTCGAGTGGGGATCGAACCCACAACCAGTCGGTTTTGCAGTCACACCTCGTGCCGCTGCGCCACGACTGGCCTCACACCCTATAATAGAATGACAAACAAATATAAAGACAACATACAACAACATATATAATATAAAGACAACTATAATGACTTCTAATATGATTTTTTGTTACTTTAATCTGTAATATTCTATTATGATTTTTTTACGACATTATCGTAACTTCTGTAAGAATTTTTGATTGTTTCGAACTAAAAAATATGACCAATGTCGATATTTGATATTCATAAAATATACATAAAGCTAATTATTTATTATATATATACATATATATATATATATATATATATATATATATATAGATATATATATTTTGTAACATTACGTTCTTTTTACCTATGTTATGTTTTTTAAAGCTCTGTTAAATGTGCTGATGTCACTTAATAATTGTACTGCTTCAGAAACAGTCTTAAATGTAAAATTATTATTTTTTTTAAGGATTCATAATATTCTTTTTAAAATAACTGTAATGTTTGCATATTAACTCCTGTTTGCATATTATTAGATAAATGAATAATTGGTAAATATGTAGTTATTACAGAGTACACGTAGAAAGGATGTTTTTAGGCATTTTTATATAGATTTATTTCAAACGAACGAACGAACCAAAAAATCTATGTATTTACTTGATATTTCTTTGAAGATCAAATCGTTCTTTATCTCTGTGTTGAATTAATTACGATTTAAACTTTACTGTTACGATTTATGAAGGTAATCTCTACTAACAATTCAATTTTGTTTACTTAAAATAAATAAATCAGCTTCACGCTGTATCCCGCAGGGCAGAGGGAACCTAGTGTTAAGACACTCCGTTCCCCACTTTCTGCCGAATTCTGGAGGCATTGCTTGTTGAGTGGCAGAACTCAACGCCCGCGCTTAACCTCGCCACCAGAACGAAGAAATGGAAATATAAATTTAAGTTAATATTTCATCTCCTCGAGTGGGGATCGAACCCACAACCAGTTGGTTTTACAGTCACACTTCTTGCCGCTGCGCCACGACTGGCCTTGTTTACTTTATTGTATAAAATATTGTATAATAGTGCTTCAAAAATATATATTTTTATCAACAGTCATATAATCAAGACGTTTCGAATGTCATTCTTTAGCCAGGGTCATACCAGCGCGATTTCTATATAACATTCGCTGGCAAGCTAATGCCTTGAGTTCATTCAAATGACGATAACTTTTTTTTTAATGAACCGATTTTGATGAACCAAACTTTAGAACCTAAATTGAGTTAAAACAAAGCAATTGGTGAAATTTTCAAGTAAATCGGTTCAGTAGTTTCAGAGAAAAATGCGGACAACAATATGTCGACAGACAGACAGACAGACAGACAGACAGACAGACAAGAAATTCAAAAAAAATCTTTTTGCTTTCTATTAGTCTTTTTAAGTGTCCCTCTATCCATTTCAGTCAAAATTACTAAATGTACAGACAAAATATTTTTACTGTCTTATTATATATAGAGATAAGACAGTAAAAATATTTTGTCTGTACATTTAGTAATTTTGACTGAAATGGATAGAGGGACACTTAAAACGACTAATAGAAAGCAAAAAGATTTTTTTTGAATTTCTTGTCTGTCTGTCTGTCTGTCTGTCTGTCTGTCTGTCTGTCTGTCGACATATTGTTGTCCGCATTTTTCTCTGAAACTGCTGAACCGATTTACTTGAAAATTTCACCAATTGCTTTGTTTTAATTCAACTTAGGTTCTAAAGTTTGGTTCATCAAAATCGGTTCATTAAAAAAAAAGTTATCGTCATTTGAATGAACTCAAGGCATTAGCTTGCCAGCGAATATTATACAGCAATCGCGCTGGTATGACCCTGGCTAAAGAATGACGTTCGAAACGTCTGGGTTATATGATTGTTGATAAAAATATATATTTTTGAAGCACTATTATATAATATTTTATACAATAAAGTAAACAAAATTGAATTGTTAGTGGAGATTACCTTCATAAATCATAACAGTTAAGTTTAAGTCGTAATTAATTCAACCGGCCGGTCGTGGCGCAGCGGCACGTGGTGTGACTGCAAAACCGACTGGTTGTGTGTTCGATCCCCACTCGAGGAGATGAAATATTTACTTAAATTTATATTTCCATTTCTTCGCTCTGGTGTCGAGGTTAAGCGCGGCGTTGAGTTTTGCCATTCAACACGCAATGCCTCCAGAATTCGGCAGAAAGTGGGGAACGGAGTGTCTTAACACTAGGTTCCCTCTGCCTACCCTGCTATGTGCGGGATACAGCGTGAAGCTAATTTTAATTTATTTTAATTCAACACAGAGATAAAGAACGATCTTGAAAGAAATATCAAGTAAATACAAAGATATTTTGGTTGGTTCGTTCATCTCTATATATAATAAGACAGTAAACATATTTTGTCTGTACATTTAGTAATTTTGACTGAAATGGATAGAGGGACACTTAAAAAGAATAATAGAAAGCAAAAAGATTTTTTTTGAATTTCTTGTCTGTCTGTCTGTCTGTCCGTCTGTCTGTCTGTCTGTCTGTCTGTCTGTCGACATATTTTTGTCCGCATTTTTCTCTGAAAGTACTGAACCGATTTACTTGAAAATTTCACCAATTGCTTTTTTTTAACTCAACTTGAGTACTAAAGTTTAGTTCATCAAAATCGGTTCATTAAAAAAAAAGTTATCGTCATTTGAATGAACTCAAGGCATTACTTTGCCTGCGAATATTATATAGCAATCGCGCTGGTATGACCCTGGCTAAAGAATTACATTCGAAACGTCTGGTTTATATGATTGTTGATAAAAATCTATATTTTTGAAGCACTATTATATAATATTTTATAGAATAAAGTAAGCAAAGTTGAATTGTTAGTGGAGATTACCTTCATAAGTCATAACAGTTAAGTTTAAGTCGTAATTAATTCAACCGGCCGGTCGTGGCGCAGCGGCACAAGGTGTGACTGCAAAACCGACTGGTTGTGGGTTCGATCCCCACTCGAGGAGATGAAATATTTACTTAAATTTATATTTCCATTTCTTCGCTGTGGTGTCTAGGTTAAGCGCGGCGTTGAGTTCTGCCACTCAACACGCAATGCCTCCAGAATTCGGCAGAAAGTGGGGAACGGAGTGTCTTAACACTAGGTTCTCTCTGCCTACCCTGCTATGTGCGGGATACAGCGTGAAGCTAATTTTAATTTATTTTAATTCAACACAGAGATAAAGAACGATCTTGAAAGAAATATCAAGTAAATACAAAGATATTTTGGTTGGTTCGTTCATATAATATATGTAACTAATTTAAAAACTGTACTGGAGTTAACATGCAATTATTACAGTTATTTTACAAAGAATTATGAATCCTACAACCTAAATTAAATTATTCACTGACATCAGCACATATAACAGAGTTTTAGAATTATGATGAGACGTATATTATATAGTTAAAAAGAACATAAAGTTACAAAAATATATACGTGTAGGTAATACATAATTAGCTTTATGTATATTTTATAAATATCAAATATCAACAATGGTCGTATTTTTTATTTAAAACAATCAAAAATTCTTTGACGATAATGTCGTAAAAAAAATCATATTAGAAGTCATTATAGTTGTCAATCGATTGTGCTTATTAAATCAGTAATCATGTATTTTAAGCGGGCGAAGCCGTGGGCGAGCCGCTAGTATAATATATGTAACTAATTTAAAAACTGTACAGGAGTTAATATGCAATTAATACAGTTATTTTACAAAGAATATTATGAATCCTACAACCTAAATTAAATTATTCACTGACATCAGCACATTTAACAGAGTTTTAGAATTATGATGAGACGTATATTATATAGGTAAAAAGAACAAAAAGTTACAAAAATATATACGTGTAATACATAATTAGCTTTATGTATATTTTATAAATATCAAATATCAACAATGGTCGTATTTTTTTATTTAAAACAATCAAAAATTCTTTGACGATAATGTCGTAAAAAAAATCATATTAGAACTCATTATAGTTGTCAATCGATTGTGCTTATTAAATCAGTAATCATGTATTTTAAGCGGGCGAAGCCGTGGGCGAGCCGCTAGTTTACAATATGATATAAAACTGTTATATTAAAATACGTATTTACAATTTATAAACATAATATAATATGAGAATATTTAATGTCCTACAATAAAGGTCATCTGTCAATATATTTAATTATATATCATAAAGATATTCGATATTAACCAAATATTAATTATTTATGATTTATACGACTGTTAGAGTTCATTGACCCTATGTTTTACTATTAACTAAGATAGTCATAACCGACTGCTGCTTGGCTGCGCGGGTACTAATGTGCTTGGCTACGTGAATTGCTATGGCATTTAATTTTATATATATTATATTTAGATAATTTCGCGGTGCCTTGCGGTGCGTCAACGTTAATACTTGTTGTTTGATGGATGGGTGTGTGATGCTATGTTATGTCCTAGTACTTGTGTATGTAGTAGTGTCCGCTCGTCTCGTACGAGTGTGTGGTGCTATTTTATGTCCTAGCTCTGGTGTACATATATAGTAGTGTCCGCTTATTTGTCCAACGCTTGGTTTTATCGTAGAAAACATAATGCGTTAATCGTAATGTCGACGACATACTTATAATATATAGCCGGGCGTCACTGGTGCTGACATATTTGGTATAAGCGAATTGCTTTAGTAGTGTTGGATTCTGCTGCTGAGTTTCTTCTCAGCACTGAGGTTCTTTACTGAACTGGTAGTAAAATCGTGCCTACTCGGAGTCGCTGGCTGTTCTAGCGACAACTAAGTATTTTCAACTAATGATTTCTATATTACATTCCCACAACTCTGAGTCTAGTGTCAGTTTAGACAAACAGCTGCAGGGTGTGTGCTGTTATTCTACGACGGTTCTGTTTAAAAGAGGCGTTGCAATAACAGTGAATATAAATTATATTAATATTGAAAATAGGGCACGAATATAATAAGAGCACGAAGGTAATAATTATAATACGAATTATACTATATTAACGAATTCATACGGAAATAATAAACACGTCACATTATACATACAGAATTCAATATTATTAAGATACGATTAGTAAATATATAGTTATAAGAAAGATACACGAAAGTTAAATGGGTATATTAATGTAATGCCCTCTAAAGAAACAAACTGAAGTGTATTCACATAATCGGCCGCCTTGCGGTAGGGAGTTCGATCTGATATGTGGATCAGAGAGTTGTGTGTTATATAATTATGGCTACGGCCTACATATAATAACCTCAACTCCATTGCAAGTATGTATATTAGACTTCGGTCTTTGAATCAGTTATTTAATAATTGATCTTTCACAAAGGCATTATAAGAATCACAAATATTAACTTAATAGCCGAGAGTTCAGAGCCGGACAGCCGGAATTCACGGTAAGTGGCGGGTGCGGGGCCACTCACTATCCCCCCTTAGTTATAAATATCAGTAATGACTGGATATAACAGAGAGGATGATAGGACGTCTACGATATTCTTTAGAAATATCACGAGAGAAAGAAACGGACAGATAATGACATTTTATTTATCATAATATCTTTTATTTGTATTTATATTAAACTTATTGTACATTTAATATTAATATTGTTACCTCTGAATCTCTAAAAGATCTCGGATTACTTACAATCACTACGAAAGGATTCTAACTAAATTAGACGTATCACGGTCCATACTAAAACATTAAAATTATTATTTAAATAATTTTATTTAAATATTTTATTGAGTACTAGAGTGGGATGTCAGTCACAATATGTACTGTTATGTTTTACATTTAAAATATTACATTTTTATTTATTTTTTAATAGAAAAACATTTGGTTACTTAATTTTTAGGGTTTCGTACCTTTTAACTTTTGACATTTATAAGATAATTTTGTTGTCAGTCTGTCTTTCTGTCTGTCAAGACCCTTAATCTCAGGAACGTTTGGAGATATTGAATTTAAATTCAAACTATACACCCAGATATACCTTGATTTTCTGAAAAAGTCGAATTCCACATTTACTCAAAAAAATAAATAAAGCCGTGTATATGGCATAAAACGCGTATTTCGACAATATAAAGAGAATCAAAATTACTAGAGTAATAAAATACATATTTTTTGTTTCACTTCTAATTTATGAAAAAAAATAAAATTTATTCAGGAGTTTGGTGCTGTGACGAAGAATACCATCTAATACGACACCTGATGGACAAATACGACGCGTCGGTGCGACCTGTAGAGAACTCTTCTCACCCTCTTCTCGTGACCTTCGGCGTTTCGCTGCATCACATCATTGATGTTGTAAGTGCTCTCCAAGTTACATAATGAACTGCCGTAGGTAGATTCAGATTAAGAATTATAGATAAGAAATCTATTCATAAATTTCGTAGTCTATTCCAATACTCGGCATCATTCATATTATTAATAAATTACTTTAGTAACTAATGTTGTTCGTCATTTTTCTAGTTCATAGTTAGTATTTTTAGTAGGAATTTAATAGCTCCGTGCTGTATCCCGCACATACAAGGGTAGAGGACCTTGTGCCCATTTTTCGAGACGATTGGCGGAACTCAACGCCGCACTTTGTCTACCAGAATGCAGAAATGAAAATATCTCAATCACCGAGCGAAAATCGAACCCACAACCGTCGCGTTCACAGTCAGATGCTGTGCCGCTGCGCCACGACGGCCTCAGTACTTTTAGCTTACAATAATAAATCAGTTCCTTATATAATATACTATTTTACAAATTATATTATACTGGTATAATCAATCATTTGGAAGATATATGAGAAAAATATTTTAAAAATCTATGCTCTCTTTTTTTGTGCGTTTATGCAAACTAATCTATAAGATTTTAACGAAGTCTGCAGTATTATATTTAGCTAAATTAAAATTACAATTTAAGCAATTTTGTTTTAATGAAATATATATATATATATATATATATATATAATATAACTGTTTTCTTGAATTGATTTTGAAATTAAAGAAGTAAAAAAGTTCCTTAAGTAGGGACTGAATAAATTAATACCCGACTAGGTATTACATGGATCTCACGACTTTTTATGGTACAAGAACTGAGTTACGAGACTTGGTTTTCGTTTGAAGTTTTGTTTTTGATGGTATATTTTACACAAATGCATTATATAATGTGTATATTCTATATAAGATATAAGTATATTTATTGTAAAATCATGGATATACCTAAGAAATGTCAGCAAATATTTTTTTATGTCTGGTTCTGGCTTCAAATGCCTGAGGCTATGTTTAAAGTATCATAAAGATTTTTAAACATTTTTAAAGTGTTATTCCACACTTAGGAAAAAAATATACTTATTTAGAAAACGTATAAAAATTTTAACGTAGCGGGACTCGAACCCGCGCCTTCTCGGAACCGACCAGGTCGGTTTCAGTGTCGGTTTATACGTTTTCTAAATAAGTATTTATAATAAAAATGTTGAAATAACTTCCGAACGTACCCAACTACAAAACGTCTAAAACATAAGGATTCGATCGGATAATATCTTAGACAATATGTTACACATTCATCTTACCATGAAACGCGGTAAATATAATAATGTTCAGATCGTAAGAAGTATTTTAAGAGACACAAAAGGGGGCTCAGTGCTATTTATAGAAATTCTTGAATATTAAACAAGTCCCTTTGGGATTTAATTGAAGGCAATACAAAAGAATATTATTTGTCATCAGAATATATTGTGAAATGAAATATGTTTTACCTATTTTGCTTACTAAATGTAATATATAATATGTAATATATAAGACTCTCACAGATAAAAGTAAAGTCAAAACAGTACCGAGTTTATTTATATATGACTAGAGGGCGCGCGCGGCTTCGCCCGCTTATTAGGAGCGAATTCTAAACAAACCACGAAACACATGTTCAATAAAATATTTTTAACAGTCTGAATTAAATTTTTTATAAAAATCGGTGGCAATTTAAAGATTTTTCCATATGAACTTTCAACCCCTTATTTGAACCCTTAGGGGGTGAATTCTTAAAAACCATGAAACACGTGTTCAATGAAATATTTTTAAGAGTCTGAATTTCAAATTTTATAAAAATCGGTGCAGATAATTTTTTTTTTCCATACAAACTTTCAACCCCTATTTCATCCCTTTAGGGTTAACATTTTTCAAATTCCCTACTTAGTGGATGTCCAGAATATGAAAATAAACATCTGCCTAAATTTCACATTTCTACCATCAGCGGTTACGGCTCTGCGTGCGTCTTACCTCAGTCAGTCAGCACAAGTCCTTTTATATATATAGATTACTAGAGGGCGCGCGCGGCTTCGCCCGCTTATTAAGAGTGAATTCTAAAAAAACCACGAAACACGTGTTCAATAAAATATTTTTAACAGTCTGAATTTAAATTGTTATAAAAATCGGTGGCATTTTAAAGATTTTTCCATATAAACTTTCAACTCCTTATTTGAACCCTTAGGGGGTGAATTCTTAAAAACTATGAAACACGTGGTCAATGAAATATTTTTAAGAGTCTGAATTTCAAATTTTATAAAAATCGGTACAGATTATTTTTTTTTCCCATACAGACTTTCAACCCCTATTTCATCCCTTTAGGGTTAAAATTTTTCAAATTCCTTTCTTAGTGGATGTCCAGAATATAAAAATAAACATCTGCCCAAATTTCACGTTTCTACCATCAGCGGTTACGGCTCTGCGTGCGTCTTACCTCAGTCAGTCAGCACAAGTCCTTTTATATATATAGATTAAGAATATGTATAATTTATTAATGTGTTTTTTCTTCCAAGTAGCGCTTATAAGTTTTCGACATGATTTTGTCTAATTTTCGCATATCTAAAATATTTATATTTTAATGAAATTTGAATAACGTATTGTATTCTTAATACATTTTACCATTTTCTGATTCTATTCATTAAATTTTGAATACGAAATAATAATTAAGATTTTTAAGATCCCGATCAAGTCGCCAAACCAATTAAGTTGATTAATGACCACTAAATTGTTATTTTTCAACTTCACACTGTATCCCGCAAGTGTCTAGTGCCAAGATACTCCGCTCTTCACTTTCCGCCGAATTCTGGGGCATTGCGTATTGAGTAGTGGAACTCAACGCCTTCTTTGCCTTGATATCAGAGCGAAGAAATGAACATATTAAATATCATTTCCTGGAGTGGGAATCGAACCCACAACCCATCACGTTTACAGTCACACGCTTGTGCCCCTGCGCTACGACTGACTTCAAAACTAAAATCAAACAATTATTTTTAAAATGATCTTATTAACGTAAACCAAAGAAAAGGCAAATATTTTTCAGATTCATTTAGTACTTCTCAGTTATGTACGTATAAATAGAATGCATCGGGGTTATCGATAAATAAATAGGGAATGAGATAGCAAAATAATTTTTTAATTAAAATGGGGGAAAACAATTGTAGGAAAAACGCAAAGTTTGCTGACTTCGTTGATGGATGGTATACAAGACATTTTTAATTTCATAAGCTATGAAATTAAAATTCAAAACTTCGTCACAAAAATGATGTATGAGTACAGTACATGTAATAGTGTATGTTGTCGTCGTAGAAATTGAACGAAAAAAAAAAACGGATAAGCGCGAGTCAGGCTCACTCATCGAGGGTTCCATACAAAAATTGGAGGTCTCGAGCTTTTTTTGAAATTCAGGCTTAGCTTAGCCAGAGCCCTTTCATCTGATACCTCACTTGAACACTCATAACGGTAGGTCCACAAAAAGTACCCTATAGGTTTTCATACAAAATGCAGCAAATTGTAGAGATGAACGCATGTTTCTTTTGATTGCATTAACTTAGAAACTTGATTTTTTTCTGTGCTCCAAGAGACTATCAACTTAAATATTTGATATTCATTTTAGTCTAACATCTCTATGCGATCTCTAGATAATTGATCTTGTAAGACGGACAACAATGTGATCCTATAACGGCTCCGGTTTTACGTTTTGAACCTCAAAAATATATAATGAGATGAACATGGTCATAAGGTTTTTATTTATTTGACATGTAAATTGTGTAATTCACGATTGTCAATAATAATAATTGATAATTTGAAAATGACTGGTTGTGGGTTCGATCTCCACTCGAGGAGATAAAATATTTACTTAAATTTATATTTCCATTTCTTCGCTCTGGTGTCGAGGCAAAGCGCGGCGTTGAGTTCTGCCACTTAACACCCAATGCCTCCAGAATTCGCAGAAAGTAGGGAACGGAGTGTCTTAACACTAGGTTTCCTCTGTCTACCCTGCTGTGTGCGGGATACAGCTTGAAAGTAAAAAAAAATAAAATATAAATAATAAAATATTATATATATATATATATATATATATATATATACTGTCTGGACAGATGGAAAGACTGACAACATAGTCATCCTATAAGTGCTCGATTTTTACCGACTGAGATACGGAACCATAAAAATGCCTCAAATTTGACCCCACAGCAATTCTTTACTTAATATATGTTTAAATAAATATCTTAAACATTTTAAATAGCAGCTGAATGAAATATTAAATTAAAACTTTTATTTTTCTTTTATCCTTGAAAATTAATAGAATTTCCGTATGCTAAATTTTTGTTATATGAGAGATTAAAGTGAAGTATAATTAAATTTGCATATACAATGTAAACTATTTAATATTTTGTAAATGTCCATACCGTGAGGTCTAAACTGAGCTATGCATTTGTGTGTGTTTATATATAGTTTAGGCGTGACTTCGGCCGGCAATCGCGACGCTTCCCTTATACGCCGTGTAAGCCGGCTTAATACTGATTTTTGAGAATCTGCCTCACCCCCCTTGTATTGGTAGCAGCGTCACATATGTTATGTATCATATTTTAAATTTGTGTTCGATTTATCAATAGTAAAATGTAAAGGCTCTATCACGGTATATGAATTAAAAAATGTATGAAAGCAAACAGTAAAGGAAGAAAAAAGTTTCGTGGTCATAACGCAGTGTGTAAAATTGTTAATAATATCGGAATCATTACTAGCACAAACGACATATAAGACGATATATTTTTTATGTTTCATTATTTTTATTGAGGCCGGTCGTGGCGCAGCGGCACGAGGTGTGACTGCAAAACCGACTGGTTGTGGGTTAGATCCCTACTCGAGGAGATGAAATATTTACTTAAATTTATATTTCCATTTCTTCGCTCTGGTGTCGAGGTTAAGCGCGGCGTTGAGTTCTGCCACTCAACACGCAATGCCTCCAGAATTCGGCAGAAAGCGGGGAATGGAGTGTCTTAACACTGGGTTCCCTCTGCCTACCCTGCTGTGTGCGGGATACAGCGTGAAGCTAATTTAATTTTTAATTTTTTTATTATTTTTATTAACCAAAAGTAATTATTTTTATACCTACGACTTTTAGTTATCATTCACACAAATGTAAAGCTCAGTTTAAGCCTCGCGGGCATTATTATTTTCAAGTCACTCTATTCTCCTCTTTCAGTGGCACAACTCAATAAAGCGTTTTGTCTTGCAAGAGTAGAGAAAAGAAAATATTTCATTCCACTTCACACCACTGATCGAACCCACAACCATCGCGTTTACATTTAGACTATGTTCTTCTGTGCATCGATGGCCTCAATATGAATGTTTTCGTATGTTGCTAAAAACAAATATCTGATTGCTAAAAATAAGTTAGGTACTCTTTAGTACTGTTTTAAGGATACTATTGTAAATTTTTGTCTCAACATTTTTCCATTGAAAAATGAAGGTCATCAATCTTCTTCACGGCTATGGAATATATTAAGTCTAAATAATTTATGCTCAGATTCTTATTTCATGCTTAATTTATTTCGAAACATCTCATCACTTTCAATTTGGATAAATAAGCAAGGAAATTATTTATGTATATATATCTACTAAAATTAAGTATATTTTTGTTATTTCGTGTTATAACAATGTTTTCTTCTAATTTACATATTTTGTACCGTGCGTGTTAGAACTTTCATTGTACTTTTACGAACGAAAATATCTAATTTTCAGACGAAGTTCTTTGATTTGTAGGGATATTACAAATTTCCTTTCCTAACGTCTCTCCTAATAACATAAAATCCTACCGGAAATAGAATTTTCGACACAAGCACTATTGGGTATACACACGTTCTAAAATTGAGACAGCTTAAATATATTGTGCCTACTAGTTAGTTGACACAGGTTAACGTTATCAATACTAAAAAGCTAACAAATGTGATTTATTAGAATTTAAATCAACTTGAGTTAGCTAATTTTCTATACGCAACTTGCCAAAATGTTAGATTATTCCTAATGGAATTTTAATGAAGTTTTACACTGTCGTGAATACCATTAGGGTTACGAATTTTAATCGACATCTAAACTGCGTTGTACATAATAAGCTTTTTTAACTTAATAAGGTGTTCTCCGTGTTATTACATTGTTTTTTTCATAATTTTATTAAAAAATCAGTTTTCGCTTTTGCTTATATATTTTTGGCAGGTCTTTAAGTTTACCATATTAAATACAATCATTTCAATATTAGAATTACGTGTTTATTTGTATAGAAACGTCTTATTAATTATCTGCAGCTGAAGATGAATATGAATCATTCGTTAAATAAGTCTTCCTCCTACGTTTCCCTATAATGAGATCATATTGAGAAAGTTTGAGTACAATAGACGCTTTAAGTTAACAATAGAGAAATACACATAGTAACTTTTCAAAGCTTCTCGTATTATTTTCATATTCACATATTGATTCTATGTTTATTATTTTGAAGTGAGAATATTTTTTTTAGTTTTCAACTCAAACATGGCGTCTCAATAACTTTTTTATAAAATACAATTGTGACTGAAACCAAGTCACATATTTTTATATATTTATATTTTTATACTTCTGTAGAAAGTTATAGCTGGATAATTGTACCAAAACTTAGTTGATTGAAGCAACTCTAAACTGGTAATTAATTTCAATTTAGCCATACGAGAACTGTAGCGTAGGTAGCCCCCAAAGCTTACGCG
Source organism: Heliconius himera (assembly GCA_021202915.1). Lineage (NCBI taxonomy): Eukaryota > Metazoa > Arthropoda > Insecta > Lepidoptera > Nymphalidae > Heliconius > Heliconius himera. The sequence continues at coordinate 45,957 of JAJHJA010000379.1, read as the reverse complement.
GGAGCAATTTTGTGAAATGCGAGTCATTTTAGGGGAATATTTCATCACGGTAGGAATTCTAGTTCGACACACTTAAATTAAAATTATCCTGCAAACGGCACGTTCACTTCCACAAACCTCCGACAATTTAATATTAGGCAAAATGTAAGTTTTATAACTAATGTACTCTAATATAAAATTTATAAATTTCGTTTGTGGAATTGAAACTATAAGGATATGTTATTTATTTTATACCTCCAATGGTTATTTTCATTATTATTCTGATTTAAGGCTTTTTAACTTTAACACGTATCAAAATCTTTTCTAAAACAATTTCTCAAATGTGTATCAGATATATTTAAGTATGTACGTGAAATGTAGTGGATAGTTTACATCAGTGATTCTCAAGCCGATATTATTGTTATTTTCTTTTGGAACTGACAATATATTGTTCACAAGTCCATCCCAGAAATCTGGAAGGTTACATCCTCACTAATATTTTGTATTATTAGGAAGGATGTAACCTTTTTTCTTTATAAGAAAAGCTTTACGATACAAAATTCGGATCTGGATAATAAAATATATATTTTACTACGCAGGAGGAAAAAGACCAGCTGCTCACGACAAATTGTTGGATTACGCAAATATGGACAGACCATCATCTACGGTGGAACATCAGTGAATTTGACGGCATCAGTGTTATAAGGATACCATATGAAAGAGTATGGAAGCCAGATATTATTTTGTACAACAAGTGAGTTTTTTTCCTCATTTTTCAACAAATTGTCGAGACATTGCGTGTTGAGTGGGGGAACTTAGCGCCGCGCTTTGTCTTTTTACTAGAGCGAGAAAATGGAAATATTAAATAATGAAAATATTAAATAACTCAATGCCCTGAATGGGAATCGCACCCACAACCGTCGCGTATACACTGACACATTTGTGCGTCAGCGCCACGTCGGCCCCACAAGTAAGTAACGTTCTGATTTAACTGTCATTTATGTTTATTTTATTTAACAACTAATTGTGTTTTAGAAAGCTAATGGCTGCAAATTTTCATATTGAATATAAAGTGAAATATTTAAAATAAAATAATTCGACTTAATTTTAGCGCGGACCCAAACTATCGTTCAGCGGTGATAAATACGAATGTGATTGTAAAATATACAGGAGAGGTGACTTGGCTAAGTCACGGGATCTACGTATCAGTCTGCGATATTAATGTCGAACAATTTCCTTTCGATATCCAACTTTGTACAATGAAATGGGCTTCTTGGACTTACGATGGCTTCCAGGTAAGAATCAATCAAGCATCAACCAGAGCTAGTATAAGCCGATTTATTCTTTTTATATACACAAATATGTATTATATATTATAATACCTATGTTCTTTATTTTCCTGTGTAATATCTGTGTTCGATCAAAACACTTTTAATATTAACTACTGACAATCCAGCACATAACAGGGTAGGTAGAGGGAATCTGGGGACGTAGTGTTAATATACTCGGTTCTCATTAAGACACTTCCGTTCCCCAATATACATTTACAGGTTAATTAAATAATTCTATTTTTTTTTCTATATTATATGTATAATATAAACTTATATACACAAATGATAAATTCTTGCCAGGATAACTTCAACAGTAAGGACATTATCCTTCTTTAAACACCTTCCTAAATTGAAGTGACTAAATAAATATTGTAAGAAAAAATGAGAAAATATTTTGTGGGAAAGTCACAGCTTTATCACTTCAATAGATCGTAATGCTTTGTTAACTTAAAGTATCAGTAAAAGATATAATATAAGTTTAGGCAATATAACAATATATTTAATATAGGGCATATTTTTTAAATAATACAATAATAGCTACATTGGCAAACTTGTTTTCATTAAATTTTTTAATATTTAATTTTAAAATAATTAGAGGCCAGTCGTGGCGCAGCGGCACAAAGTGTGACTGTAAACCGACTGGTTGTGGGTTCGATCTCCACTCGAGGAGATGAAATATTTATTTAAATTTATATTTCCATTTCTTCACTCTGGTGTCGAGGCAAAGCGCGGCGTTAAGTTTTGCCATTTAACACGCAATGCCTCCAGAATTCGGTATTACACTAGTTTCCTCTGTCTACCCTGCTGTGTGCGGGAGACAGCGTGAAGCTGATTTTATTTTTTTTTATTTTTAAATTGTTTTTTTTAGTAATAATAATCATAGCTTAGCAGTTATTGTTTGTACTCTTATTAGCGAGATTATATTTAGATTTGGAAAATAAATATTATGCATTTGAGTTAAACAATATCACCACAGAACAAATGTGATTGTTTTCTGTTTGGAGTACTACAAAAGTCATATTTTAACATGCTCGTTATTTTTTCTAATGCTCACCGCCTGTAACACATTCATCACGACTGAACAATAAAAAGTTCTCTCTCTACGTCGTCGTCGCTCTACGTGGGATTAAAAAGGATTGTCTGACCGTTTTAATTTATGGAAAATTATATTTATACATATCATTTTTATACTTATTATTATTAGACAGCAAATGTCAAATGTTCATTGTAGATCAGAGTAGGCTTGTGTCAAGGCAAAAGCATTATATTGTAATAGAAAAACAAAAATGCATTTGTTATTTACTTTGAAACTGTTTCACGTTTTTTGGAGAAAATACTAGTTGGCTAAACATTTTGTTCATAAAAATGTAGAGATTACAACTAACATTTCAAGAGAACAATAAAATTGAGATGATGATTAAAAGTTAGTAGGAATTCTGTAGAATTTTTAAGTACCAAAAGAAAAAATCGAGCTCACTGTCATTTAGTTAATAATAGACTCAAAGTTCACTGGATGGACTTTTCAGTTGAAAGACTACAAAATGATACTACGCTTTCATGCGACGATATTTTTCGCTAGAAACATTTTTTTCGGGGGAACTTTTCGTAATTCTATTGTCATAAGGAAAGCAAACTGAAATATTTTGGATCAAAATTTATGCTGATTATTTTATGCTGAAGCCATTTAATATATAAACTATTTGAATAAGGAGTCCATTTATTCACAATCTTTAGCGATTGTATTTATTCTCAGAATAAAAATTGCTTAAATTTGATTTATTACAAAAAAAACTTTTTTTGTTTTTTAAGTCAACTTAACATATCTTATAATGGATCTTATAAGGCATATTACTCTGATATACCTTTAAACATATCTTATATATAAATTTTTATGTAGTTATTCAAAGAGCAAATTGAAAATGCAATTTTCATACAATCTCCTAAAGGTAAAAGAGGCTTTATTTATCAAATCTCCTTGTAGATATTTACTTGTCGTACATTTTGGGTAATAATGAAGACAAAACTCAAAAAGACTTCTTATTATCTGCTTCCGTAAATTACGTAACGAGTATAATATTAACCGCAATTGTAATTCTCTTTTGTTATTTGTTCTTTTGTAACACAATATTAGGAAACTCTAATATAATATGACAATCATATTTTTATTTCAAAGGTAGAAGTAAATCTTTGTTGTAAATAGTATATTGAGGCCAGTCGTGGCGCAGCGGCACGAAGTGTGACTATAGAACCGACTGGTTGTGGATTCGATCCCCACTCGAGAAGATGAAATATTTACTTAAATTTATATTTTCATTTCTTCGCTCTCATGTCGAGGTTAAGCGCGGCGTTGAGTTCTGCCACTCATCACGCAATTCCTCTAGAACTCAGCAGAAAGTGGGGAACGGAGTGTCTTAAAGTGTTAAGGTTCCCTCTGCCTACCCTGCTGTGGACGGGATACAGCATGAAGGTGATTTATTTATTTTTTAAATAGTATATTATGTGATTATTGACATATTTATTCATTTTTAATACACTAAATAGGAAAAGATAAGGTATACGAGTATGTTGAGGACGTGGTGGCGCAGGGTACGTGCGACTGTAAACGAAAGGAAGGAATTAAATATTTACTGTTTTCATTTCCTAGCAGCTAGCAGCCTTGCTAAAGAAGCAAAGCACGGCGTCGAGTTCCACCTTTTGCACACGCAATGCCTTGAATATTCGGCGGAAAGTTGGAGACCTCTGCCTACTCTACTATGTTCGGGATACAGCGTGAAGCTAAAAAAAAATGAGTATGTAATATGTATGCAATGTACATATATATGCTAGCATAACATAACGATACACGTGACGTTTGGGGTGAACTATTTATAAATACCGTGGGAAGGAGCTGTAGAACAAAGTTTCTTGTCAATAGGTTCTATTTGCCTATCACGTTGATGTGAAACATCTGTAAACAAAAAAATAGTCATAATACAAATGCTAAGTATCAAATATTTATTTGCAGAATACATAGAGTTGTAAGATTTTATTTTTTCTTATTTACAAAATATAGGTAAAGACATAGAAATTTATTATAATTCCACACCATACCACGATTTGTTTTCGCCAAAGGGCTATGGCCATAGGCAAAAGGCTTATATTTACAACATCAAACAATGAAAAGATTCATTGCATTTTGCTTTACTCGACTTTGACTACTGAAATGCCAAAGGATCATTATTTACCCTTAACAAATCTATGAAGGTTTTAGGTAACTCTATTTAACATCATATCATATAAACTTTTGAGCTACTATATTTGAAATTATAAATTTTGAAGCTATTATATTAGAAATTGTAAATTTTGAATAAAAATTTTTTTTTTTGTATAAATTACGACTTACTCACAAAAAATATAGTTAATAACTTTATTATTTATATCCACGTTGCGAGAAAGATCAAGCTAAAAATATTATTTTTTGATAATATAGAAGATGCATCATAAATTTGTAACATGAAAAAAATCGTTCTATTTAAAAAAAAACTTGATCGCTTTATACTCTATGGATCTAAGCCGATTAAAGCGCGCGCTTCACTTGCAATTTTTATTTCCTTTTCAATAACAATGCTAAAGTTCTGAGTTCTTGTCGATCGGGAACATGTTATGAAGAAAATGAATTTACTTTATTAAGCTGTATGTTTATTTTTTTTAACATATTTTGATAACAATGAACTGTAAAAAAATTTACTTTGTTTTAAAGTTACTTCTTGCACGTACTCTATTTTTATCGAATATATTTAACTATATTGCATATTGAGTGGCAAAAATGGTAATTAATGGCAATTAATGAAACTTACCTACTTATTTTGTAAACATAATCAGCTTCACTCTGTATCCCGCACAGTGTTAAGACACTCCATTCCTCGTTTTCCGCCTAATTCTAGAGAAATTGCTTATTCTGTGACGGAACTCAACGGCGCGCTTTACCTTGACAACATAGGAAAGAAATGAAAATATAAATATTTATAAATACGACATTATACTATAGTTGTTTTAGTGACATTTATCCATCATCATTTAAACAGCCAATAGCAAAACAACCGCGTTCTCACGTTTTATTAATTAAATTTTAAAAGATTTCTACGTTTAATATGTTGTACATTTTTTAATTGCAATTTATATAAGTATTTTAAGCTTCGAGCTAAGTGAAAAGGCTAATAAAAAATATTTAAAAAAAATTGAATTCGTATGCACAAACATTCGAATGCTTCATGAAAAGCTTAAAAGCTTAATAGATAAAAAAAATGTATACCATGTATTAAAAATTGTTTATTGAATCATATATAGAATTAAATGAGAATATCAAATTTAATTTTGTTTAATTAAAATTGAAAAAAAAACGAGAATACTTTAGAACCACTTTCACATATTTTAAGTTGCTCTAAATTTAATTTTCTATTTTTTCAACAGCTGGATCTAAAAAAACAGTTTGACGAAGGTGACACTACAAATTATCAGACGAACGGTGAATTCGATCTTGTAAGCTTTGAAGCGATTAGGCACAATCAATACTATTCATGTTGCGTGGAGCCCTATCCCGATATCACTTATATTATTAAGCTGCGACGTCGTCCAATGTTTTATGTGTTTAATTTAATTCTGCCGTGTCTTCTTATAAATGGAATCGGTAAGTAGATTTTAATAAAATTGTACTGTTGTTATAAATATAATACAAAAGGCGAACTTAGAAGATTAGAAGAGGCCAGTCGTGGCTCAAGGGCACAAAGTATGACTGTAAAACAGAATGGTTGTGGATTCGATCCCCACTCGAGGAAATTATATACATATTTAAATGTATATTTCCATTTCTTCGCTTCGGTGTCGAGGCAAAGGCGGCGTTAAGTTCCGCCACTCAACACGCAATGCCTCCAGAAATCGGCGGAAAATGGGGAACGGAGTGTCTTAACACTAGATGCTTTCTGCCTACCCTGCTTCACGCAGTATTGAGATACTGCGTGAAGCTGAATGTAAAATTAGAATTAGTTTTTTTGTTAAGTTTAAGTAAGTTAGTTTTGAAATTTGGTGTTTTGAATATGTTTTAGCTTTTGTTTAAGAAATTAATTAAGTATTAAAGATAATTTATGAAATATTAATACGAATTATGTAGATATAGTCTTTGTATTAACATTCAGGAATACCTTACTTAAGTGAAATCGCTTTATTAGCTTTGGATTGGCCAGCAAGAGACTATATCGGGCTCTTACACAAATGATTAAAGTTCATAATCAAATCTGTATAATCTGACGGAATCGGAAAACGTCGTTGGGGAATAATGAGTAAAAATTCAAAGTTCAAGTTCATCAAAAATCTTTTATAAGATTTCTATAATAAAAAAAAATGAAATTAATTTAAAAAAAACCAATAAATTTTAAATTGGATGTACTACTGGACGTACATACACGTCGTCAATTTTTATAAAATTGACGACTCTATTTTCTGTTATTAAGTTGAACCCTAATTATTTAAAAACATATTTTTATTCGACATGTAACAGCTATTATTTAAAAAGATCATATAATTAAATTTGTATAAATAAAAAAAAAATAGCATTATATTTTTAGTCTCGATTAGAAAAAATAACCAAAAATCTTTTTTATTTGACCCACAAATCTCAAAATGAAGGTAACTAAATACAACATAAATAAAATGTACAATTTAATAGAAAATAAAGTTCTTCTAACAAATTAGCTAGTAGATATAGAAATTTATCCTTTGTCTAAGAGCTGGACAGGTTGATAAAGTGATAACGGACATTATACGCTCTTACAGCTGACGCCGTAAAACATAGTGTACTGAAGAAAATAGGTAGCATATAATTGTTTACTAGTATTTTATTGTATTCTACAATTCTTTAAATATTTAAATAAACAAATATGAATAAAAGAGGCTAGTCGTGGCGCATTCACGTGTGGCGTGTGACAGTTTGTCGGTTTGATTCCCAATCGAGAAAATGAATTATTTAATATTTTCATCTCTTGGCTCTGATGTCAAAACAAAGCGTGACGTTGAGTTCCATCACTTAATATGTAATACCACCAGAATTCAGCGTAAAGTTGGAAGTGGAGTTTTTACGCACTAGTCTCCCTCTGTTTACCCTGCTACATGCGGGATACAGCGTGAAACTAAAGAAAATGTAATTGAAATAAATGACGCAAGTACAGAATATGTCTAATATGTAGGTATATGAATACAGACTCCATTTTTTTAATGTAAGCGAACTACTTTGTTCACATATGTAGCCTTAAAATACTTATAGTTCTTAGCAGTTAAAATTGTAGTTACTATTTCATTTAGAATAATTGAATTTGTTTGATTTAATTCTCTACGGTGTAGGATTACCGTTTAGAAGTTAATTTTCGCGTGAAGGAGGTTCAAAAGTAATTTTAACTTTTAGTTGAATTATAACTTTTCAGATAGTGTTTAATAAATATTTTGTGATCTTATTAAATCGATTCTCGAGCAATATTAAAAAAATATATATAAAAGCGGTAGTGGGTTCGATTCCCATTCGGAGATAATAAATATTTAATGCGAAAGTATTATTTATTATTCTGGGTAAAGTGCAGCGTTAAGTACCTCCGTAACGCTTCGAGACAATCCGTTCTCCACTTTCCGCCGAACTTTCGAGGTATTGCTTGTCGAATAGCGAAACTCAACGCCGCGATTTTGCTTTGGTTCCAAAGCGAAAAAAAAATATTAATAAATAAATCTTCCACCCGAGAGAAAATCGAACCCACGACCTGTCGCTTTAGAGTCACACGCTTGTGTCTCTAAGCCACGATGGCCTCATTATTTTACGACGGCCTAGCGGTTCAGAAGAAATTTTCAACTTTTAGTTAAATAAATATTTTTCTGATAGTGTTTAATAAATATTTTTGTGGCCTTATTAAATCGATTCGCGAGCAATTTATGAAAGTGTGTCAGATATTTTCCATGAGTGATCCACAGTCGCAATAGGGAATCAAAATTAATTCCATGTATTGTTCCTTGTTTCTTTTATTAAAAAACGTAACAAAAGCAAAGTTTCTCGTATTTCGCACATTTCTTTTTAATTACTGTTGTTACTGAAACCAATGTAGAGATATAAAAGAAAATACTTAAAATTCCATATAGTAGGTATATAATATAATACTGTATTCATCTTTATATTGAATAACACTTAGTAAATATATTATTCTACGATCCTTCTCTTCATTTATGATACTTGATACGAATACATCATTTTTTTTAATGAATACAATAGATGAGGCCAGTCGTGGCTTAGGGGCATAAGTTTGTGACTATAAGCCCAATAGGTTGTGGGTTTAATTCTTACTCGAGGAAATAATATGTTTAATATTTTACTTTCTTCGCTCTGGTGTCGAGGTAGAGCGCGGCGTTGAGTTCCACCACTTATCACGCAATGCTACCACAATTTGGAATTTCTACCCTGCTATTAGCAGAATATAGGTCTAACCTTTAATAACAGAATCAGATGTAAAATATTATTGTCATAAAATTTCTCAATAGGCTTAGGCAAGCATAAGTAATTGTTTTGTTACCAACTCCATAGCACCTAATAAAGCAAATCGATTTGAAATTGAATTCATTTCTCAGCGATATTTCCAACGATTTACTTCAGATGAGTTTGTAAAGGCTGGTCTTAATTACAGACAGGAATTTTTTTGCTAATTTAACAAATTTACTAAACGATTTAATATTTCACAAAGTCTAAAATTGTAGATTGTTGTTTATAATAATGATTTCTTATTCTTTTCTTTCTTATAATAAAAAAATGGAAGAAAAACTCAATAATTAAGTAATCTACCTGATATGCTCTATATCACCATTCCAAAGAAAGAGTCGTGCTTAAATAGTATACTGAATAAATTGATACTTACTATTTAAGACGAATAAAAAAACTGATATTTTCTATATAAAAATGTCTTGGTTTTTTCTATATAAGTTTACGTGATAACGATTTATTTTTCCGCAGCCCTTCTGGTATTTTATGTGCCGTCAGAGTCTGGAGAAAAAGTCACTTTGGGAATAAGTGCTCTACTATCTATGACAGTATTTCTAATGACTATCAGAGATACCCTGCCACCTACTGAAAAAACTCCGCTCATTAGTAAGAATCTTTTCAAATAATTATTAGTTAAAAAATAATTCTCTCCTTCCAATATTTTGATAATAATTCATCTAGCATTTGAGGCCGTCGCGGGGCAAGGGCTTAAGAATGTGACCTTAACGCGACGGTTGTGGGTTCGATCACCACTTCGTCGATATGTATTATTATTTTAATTTCTTCGCTCTGGGACCAAGGCTATAAGCTCGGGATTAAGTTATGCCACTCAACACGCAAGGCCTCAAAATATTCTGCGTAAAGCGGCTAACGGAGTGTTTTAACATTAGGTTCTCTCTGCCTACCCTGCGTGGAGCTGATTTTTTTTAATTAACGCACACAGTGGTACTTTATGAGGATATAGAAATAATTATATATTAATTAAATTCTCAAGATTAATTGTAAGAGCTTTTTTATAAAAAATAATGAAGGAGTCTGCTCTCGTCTGCTATAAGAAGATCTTGAAATAATGATGTGATACGTAAAAAAAACCTTTGCTATAAAATATTTTTTAAAATAAGAACTGAATATGTAGATGGACAGAGAATAGAATTTTATTTCAAATGTAAATATTTTTTCTTTGTCAGGCCTTTATTACGGAGTAAGCACGTGTTTAGTATCATTTTCGGCCTCGCTGTCGGTGGTAACGCTCAACATATCATACAGGCAAGTTTAAAAACTATAGATGCTTAAGAACTTTATTTATTTTATTTGTGTTTTTATTTCATGTCAAAATCAATATTAAGTATTTTATTTACAGATTATATGATTCTAACAAATATTATGTACCGAATAGAATTCACGCTTAACTACATTTTAATACACTCATTATTCAAAGATACATAATAAGCAACCTTTTTTATAGGCTGAGAGAAATTGATGATAGGATTCGTATAAAGTTAATGAAACGTTAATATATTGACAGCATTTTAACCACTGCACACTGAAATGATTCTTGTGATCAATTCACCGACCGTTTCCCCATTGTCCAATTGAATTATAACGATCGTTTGAATAATTTTGAAGTATTATACATATTATCTATATAAATAAAGATAATTATATAATGAATTTGGCATGCGGATAAAATGTTTCTTATTGTCGATCGCGATGCCAAGTTTCAGTTCGTTTGACTATTTTTACTTTTTTAGTTTGTTCTTGTTCATCATTTTATATTTTTAAGCTGATACGAGTATACCTTGATACATTTCATTATACGGTTAATGTATGTATTATTTTTTTAATTATAAAATAATATTATAATTATTTTATGTAGTAATACTTAAATAGTTTCCATATATGTATATATATATATACATTTTTGGTGTGGTATTCGAATTGAATTGACTTTAATTAATTATTATATAATTTGTTCAATTTACAGTAATATATATATTTTTAATAAATTAATATAATTTGATAGTAAAATAATATTCTTATTTTCTTCCTTGATATCTCGTAACAGGCTACTTTTGAATATCCTGTAGGTATAGTGGCTATTAGGCTTAGGTAACCAACTATAGTTAGAGGAGGTAGACATTTATGTAATTATATTTTACACACTAGTTACGAGTGTCGTGTATTGTGTTGTTCGTAGAGGAGTGAGAGGGCAACCGGTGCCGGCGCTGCTGCGGGAACTTGTTCTACAACGTCTTGCAAGAATACTCTTCATTAACTTCGATACTGACACTCAGAAGGTATTTATATTCATTATTTTTTTATTATGGAAAAGGACCAGGCAAACGAGCGTTCGGGATGATTCACCTGATGGTAATTGCCTACCGCCGCCCACGACACCGTGCAACACCAGAGGAGCTACAGGTGCGTTGCATGACTGTAAGGTGGGTTGGGCGCCGGAGTCCGGCATTACCTGATGCGAGACGCAGTGGCATAAAGCCACTGCTTAACGCCGGTTTTAAATGAAAAATATGTTATAATTACATTTCGTTATTTCCTACAATATATTACTCTTGTTTTGATTGTGGGTTCGCCCGCGCCGTTTTTTTTAAGCTTACAAAAATGTCTTGGAAGATCGCATTATATTTTTTTAATATTCTGGGCTTTACTAATACGCATAAATAAGACATAAAATCTTCATCTTAAATCACTCTTTTATTGAAGTTGCGTAGTTTAAAAGTAATAAGCAGTAACTTAGATTAATACTATAAAACAAATTAAAACTAAATTCAGCGTTAACTTCTGCCACCTAAAACGCTATGAATCGAAAATATGTAGATTATTACATGATGATGATGGTAAGATTTCTTTTTAAAATACAAAATTTTTCTATTATTTTTACGTCATATTATCATATTATTTACATATGTTAAATATATCTTTTAATTAACGTTTCAAGGACTCTATTTATCCCAGTTAGAAACTTCTCACGCACTCTCACACATTCCTAAATACAATAGATACCTACTCAATCCGTTGTTTACGTGTTTACGTGCTAATATTTGTACTACTAATGTGGTCTTAATTATTTCATGTCATGTAAGATTCTTTGAGAAAAGATGTGCCTAATACAATATTATATTGCTTCTATATCAATAGATAAATAAATAGAACTAACATTGCATTTAATTTACATTAAATAAATCTTGCCCACAGCAGGGTAGGTAGAGAGAACCTGATGTTATGACACTCCGTTGTCCATTTTCCGCCGAATTCTGGAGGCATTGCGTGTTGAGTGGCGAAACTCAACGCCGCGCTTTAATGTACATTAATTATTGTTTCAGTTAATAATTTCTCATAAATAAATAGTTTGTTTACAAACATAAATCTTAATATATTATTTTTTTCCCGCTCACTGAGAACTTTAGGGTCGGCTTTAGTAATATTTTGATGAACGACTATTTTATTATGAATCTGTATGTTTTTATTTATATTTATACTAAGCAACACATTTTAGTCACGAAGTATATTTGGTCACGTACATTGCGTAAAAGGTGCCAAAGTTCATTCAATTTGAGCCTTTAAGCATTTAGTAACCGTATTCTAATCACTTTTTACGAGCGTTTTCGTGTAGTGATCCCTTAAAGTAGTTTATGTTAATATTATGTGTTCTTCATGTAATACTAATGTAGAAGAGAAAAATATAATTATAATATATTTTACATGTTTTTTATAAAGTTTCATATGAATAAATAACTAGCGATCCGCTTGAATTACAAATTTATTTATTTACTAACCAGGATTACTTTCGTTTACTAATAAAATTATTAGTTTAAAGACAATTTTATGTATCTAGACGTTAAAAACTAAATTCAATTAACAATTACTTTTCACTCTTGTGCCTGTCGCAACGCAGGTTCATAAGGGTATGACTGTAGGTTCGAGTCTCGCTGAAGGGAATGAATTATTATTTATTAACATTTTTATTTCTTTGCTCTGGCATTAGGGCAAAAGCCCAGCGTCGAGTTCCGCCACTCAACATGAATTGCCTCAAAAAATTCGGCGGAAAGTGGGGAAACAATTTAGTCGAATAAAATACTTTTGTTTTTTTTTTTATTTTTATAACGCAAAACTGTTAGTTCAATTTAGTATTTCTCTTAAAAGTATACATAAATATTAGCTGTAGGTACACTTATAGTAGAACATTATACGCACGCGTAAAGGAGAATTTTTTGCTGTCACGTGCAGAGATTAACGTGACGAGAACTGTGACGTGAGACGTCCCTTGTATATAGCGACACTAGTTATGAGCCAAATTCCGAAGCGAATGGCTCGATCAATAAGGTTTTGGCCTTCTTGGGAAATGTTAAATTTGTATTAGAGGTCACGCGGGACTTAATTTTCGACCCAAGCGACGTTCGGCAACAGGAATATTTGTCTAAACAATCTCGACGTAATCACTGGAAAGTGTTTGCGTAAAACCGATGTATATTACATAAATTGTTGAATTAACTATAAAAATAATTGATATATAGGTGTTAAAACGTGAATCATATAAAATAAGTAAGAAATTTTAAATAAAAATAAAATAATAATAATTATTCTATATTTTGTAAGTTTCAAAAGGTTTACTGATTTTTTGTTATTCTTCTTCATTATATGAAACATATAAGTAAACAAGGTCTACTAGTGTCATACTAACTGCTTAAATCATTTTAATTATGGACGATTGGCATTATTAAATAACGCCACCCAGGTATTTTGCAGCGCAAATTTTAAATATGTAAATGAGTTACCCAAGTTCGATTTGTCGCTGGAAAAATTATATATTCACTTTTAAACTTTTTGATATTGATTAAGTAATCTATAACGTAGTTGTAAAGTTCGTAATATATGTATGTCTAAGTTAGATTAGAAATTTCTCTGAGAAAACAGTTTTACAAAGTTAAGTAAGGGATAAAGTTAAATCTTGCTAAAGTTATTTTTTATTTAATATGAAAAATCACTTTTTTTTATTATTTATTACGAGGATAAATAACTTTATTTAAAATATAAATTAATGGGTAGTTTATTTAATTGGGTCAATAAAAAAATACAAATAATGCTTATATTTTTTCGTTATTGTTTTTTAAAATGTAACCTTCTCTTAATTTTTTAAAAAGATTTTCTTGCACTACGTAAAATACGTAAATTAATATTTGTAAAATTTAAAAATTGTTAGCCTCAAAGGGAAATCCAATGTTGGCAACTTATTAAGTTCTCGTTAAAGCAATGGACGCAATGTAAAATGGGAAATTGAAGAAAATATTTATAAATATCAGCTCTTCAATGCGGTCAGGCATCGGAGCGCAAATATCTAAAAACTTTCAGTATTTACTGAAATATACGAGGTCAATACGTTAAAACTACACGAGGAAGAGTAAATAAACATCATATATGAAGGATTTTTTGAATTTAAGTAAACACTTAATTATATGACATATGACGCTCTAGAATTCCAAAGAATCAAATCAATCCAAATTCCAATTTTTGGTGCCAGAGCGAAGAAATGAAAATATTAAGAAATAATCATTCATTACCTCGAGTGGAGATCGAACCTACTACCGTCTACAGTCACACCCTTATGCCACTGCCATTGCGCCACGCCAGCCTCTAGCGGCCTCATCGGCAGTAGTCAGTAGCTCTCTTAAATTAAGGCAGTCGTTTATTTTATTTAAAATATATATTATGAATTATATAACACCAGGCTGACACAAATACCGTACCAGTGAGCACTGGCGTGCAAGTGAACCCGCGGACTGGCTCACGGCTCAAGGCGGAGGTGCAATGTGACGGGCCTGCTTCTCCCGCTTCACCGCGTTTCACGCGACACAACCACAATCATCTTAGTAAGTAAAAAAAAATCAGCTTTACCCTGTATTCCGCACACAGCAGGGTAGGCAGAAGGAACCTAGGGTTAAGACACTCCGTTCCCCATTTTCCGCCGAGTTTTGGAGGCATTGCATGTTGAGTGGCGGTACTCAACGCCGCGCTTTGCCTCGACACCAGAGCGATGAAATGAAAATATAAATGTAAATAAATATTTCATCTCCTTGAGTGGGGATCAAACCCTCAACCAGTCGAGTTTACAGTCACAATTTGTGCCCCTGCGCCACGACTGATAGTAAGTATATTTATTATATTTAATGACTATAGTGTATAAAGTATATTAGGTTTATTAAAATATATGTACTATATCAATAACCTTATTGATTTTAGGTAGAGTTATAATTAATTTATAAATCGTAATTAGTATTGAATATTTAAAGTCTTAAAAACTTTAAAAGCTATACTAAGAGTTTAAATTATTCTCTTAATAAGGCTATTAACTATTTGACCTAAATTTTATTTATATTAAATTTATTATTTGACCTCTGTTTAAGATAAAAAAATATATTTTGATTAAATGTTGTATATAAAAGTTAGTTATATTAATCGATTCAGCATTCTATCAAATATAATAATACGTTAGTTTTTATTTTATCGTCACTTTTGATATAATATAAGAACAATGAAACAAGAAAAACCTAATCAACCTTTACTTTACTAAATTTCTATATTTTCTATATTGACAATATTTCCCAATAACAAAAATAACTAATTAATAATCTGTAATAATCGATTATTTTAAATACAGATAATATATTAGTTAAGGTCTTAATATTTTTTTTGCAGCTTTGAAGATTGTTCATAATATGAGTTTGAGTTAATGAAATTTCCAAACAATATATAATTTTACCAGTTTGCGAGACACGCGGGCCTTTATGATAACTTAATATAATAATAATGTTCAAAACTTCGCTGGATCCCCTTGTCTGTATTTTTATATTTCAAGTCTTTTCATTATTTGTATTAAGCAAAATGTTTGACATTTAACTGTGTTTAAGTAGAACATATCAAAATTTTATATTATTGGATATTATAAATGAATAGCTTTTATTATATTTTCTAGGTATATTTTTTTTATTTTTGTCTCGAGAAAGCTTATTTTGATGCTTATTTTTTTTTAATATATTATATCGGCAAATCCAGAAGAATTTTGGATTTATGTTTATTCCTTTAGCCCGTTCCTCTGCGTATACTGTTAAAACTAGGAAATATAATATTATATTTACGGTCATATCGACGGTTCCTAGGTAAAGTATGGAAAGTGAAAAAAAAAAAAAATTCTTCTATTGTTGTTTTAAACTACTAATAAGGGTAGTTTTCGATAATATATACATTTAAAAAACTTATAAGCAATATTTTTTTGAAATTAAAAAAAAAAATTAAAACTACACTTTAGTATTTCAAAAAAGCAATAAAAACATATGCGATTTTCCACTTTCGATACTTTACCTCAGGACCATCAATATACACACAGAATCAGCTTCACGCCGTACCCCGCAAACAGCAGAGTAGGCAAAGGAAACCTAGTGTTAAGACAATCCGTTCTCCACTTTCTGCCGAATTCTGGAGAATTCTTGACATCTGTGGAATTCTTTCAGAGCGAAGAAATGGAAATATACATTGAAGTAAATATTTCATTTCCTCGAGTGGGAATGGCACCTACAACCTGTCGGTTTTACAGTCACACTTTATGCCCTTGCGCCACGACTGACCTCTACACACAGTTAACATAATATGTAAAATTCAGATCGCGCTCCACAAAGCGTGGTGGGTGGTTTGGGCGGTGCAGTGGGTGAGGCGGTCGCAGTCTGCACGAGTGCGTGCTCGCGCTGCACTTGCTGTGGATGCACTTTGCGAGACGCCGCCGCCCGTCACGAGCAACGCGTCGCGGCCAGTGAACGACTAGAACGTGCTAATTTGGAATGGAAACAGGTAACCTATATAGTTAATAATTGAAACCCCCGACACAAAAAGCCCTAAAAAAGCAACTAGAAATCAAACAAGTAGAAAAGATCTGATAATTTTCAAACTTATATTTTTTAATTATGGCTAAAACACTCTCAATTAAGTAGCCTTTTAAACAATAAAACACCAAATCAATATCGTTTCATCTGTGTGGTAACTATGATGCCACAGACAGACATACAGATACAAACATACACACACAAATATATCACCCTTTATGATACCCCGCTTTCAGGGGATAAATTTACAAAATTTGTACCTACTTAAAATCTTTTTTATTCGGTACAGATAAGGTACCTAAAATAAGACTTGTATGTTAAAATATCTATTTTATTCATCTCATGATATCAATATGTTTATATATTGTTCAATATTTTATAGTATAATATTAATTAAAGTACTACTTATAATTAGAAACATTTTACATAGTGTCTACTAAAGAAACGCAAATACCCGTATGCATATGAAGAACAGAGTGACTTATTTTTATGTTCCATACAAATACAGTGCATTGAAACGGAAAGTTAGTGAAAATAAATATATTCCGTGTTCATTATTGTCTACAAAAATATTAGAGTATGTTAATAGCGGCTATAAAGTGATAATCAAAACAAATAGTATACAAATTAGTCGAATCATAATTTTAAATATGGAATATTAAAAAAAACATACTAAAAAAAGACATACGTTGTACTTCAAACAAGAAATAATCTACAAAAATAAAAGCGTAAACCACAGATTGTAGCTTCGTGACCATTCATAGAGAAGTAACGCTCCATTAAATTAGAGATATAATATTTTTATTGTTTTTATACGATTTTGCCCATATATCTTAGAATATTTACGTCTGTTCCTGTTTGGAATATATGATTAATTATTATGCCTTAGTGACTTTGTTTTCTAATAGCAATAGTGGTGCAATTGAGGAGTGTATTACTATATAGCTATTTTGTAGTTTGATCCTCTTGAGAATGCTTATATTTATAGCTTCGATCTAAACTAATAATGTAAAATATTTGGTATTATCAAATTACCGTTATGGCCATAATTATAGAAAATCATATATTGTCTACTAACCATCTGTTTTTCTATGTACTTTAAAATTAAAAGAAATTCATAATTTCCATATTTAAGTATAAATATAAAAAAATACTCTGCTAAAGGTACCTATATAATGAATATACATTTTTTTTTCTTCACGCTATCTGCAGCACGGTAGGCAGAGGGAACCTAATGTTAAGACACTCCGTCCGATTTTCCGCTACATTCTGAAAGCATTGCGTGTTGCGTGGCGGAACTAAACGCCTCGACACCATAGCGAATTAAAATATTCAATATTCCATTTCCTCGAATGGAAATCAAGGAAATGAAATCGAATCCACAACCTGTCACGTCTACTATCACACTTTGTGGCCCTACGCAACGACTGGCCTTAAGAATATGATAAATATTATTCATACATATATATGATACGATAATGAACACGTTTTCAACATTCAATGCGTGGAGAATTAACTGTCAGGCAAAGTAAAGCTTTCAATGTTATCGAAGACCTGCTTTTAGAAAAATAATTCTTTAGCAATTGTTACTTCTTCTTCTGATGGTACTTGAACTTAGATGGAATAATAATATTTTTTAAACGTATTATTATGGAAGTTTAGTTGAAGTTTGTATTAACTCTTGATTTTTTTTCTAAAGCTGCAATCTTAAATTTCTTAGAACTAGATTCACACGAGGCCAATATGCTCTAATTGTTACAGCGTCGCGCCGGAGCGTTAAAGTCAATTGGGATTTTAGACATGACAGTTATTCCTAGCGAGTTGTATAAAATTATTTTATATTTTAAATATGTTTTTAATGTAATTTTTGTATGCTTTTACGGTATCTATAGTTTACAATTTAGTTTGTAAGATATAAAATATCAATCTATGTAATATGTATCGAATAAAATACGATATTGTGATACATTGTACGATATTGTGACATAAATTTATATATCAAATTTGTTTCTCCTCAAAACATAGGTGGCAGTCGTAGCGGACCGAGCTCTGCTAGCCGTGTTTGTTTTGGTCACCACCATAGCTACGGCAGCTATCCTTCTCCCGCAACTCAACAATCTTCACGTCGGAAACACGCCCTTAAAGCCGCCTACTTAAAGTTCTTTTTAATTAAGCAAAATTTGAGTCTGAATTCAAGACCAACGAAATACCTTTTTTTCAGTTGCTATTTTTAAAGAGAGCTTAGAGACTAGTCGAGATTAGAATACTACGCTTTTTCTTTAATAATGCAAGTTGTTTATCATCAACTTAAGGTTTATGAGCAACAAGGAACAATTCCATTCCACATTTTTTTTCTCAATATAAAAAAGACTATTTTATTTGAAGTCTTGTCTAGGGTAAGACGTTATTTTAATTTATAGCTATCCTTGTTTTAGTAGTGTAGCTTGTAAGTATTTATGTTGTTATTATTGGACAAGTAGAATATAGTAAATGCCAAAGAAAATGTGCCATATATTTTATAATTTATAAACTTCAAAAGACAACAATGCGAGTTAATAATTTAAAATTCATCTTTATTATTAAGCTTTGCTTAATGAATGCTTTACGTGATTGAATAAATAATATTTTTTTATAATTACATTATTATATATGTTTTTATGTTTATAAATATTAATGCGCGCATAAAATAACATCTAAATAATAATATATTTACAAAAATATATATATAAATGGCGCAATATCTACTCGGTAAAGTGTTGTAGGGCGATCTTAATGTCATTTTTGTGTATTGCTTTCAGGCAAAGTTCAAAATGGTGCAAATTTTGTAGTAGATGATGAAATGATAATAGTAAGTATATGTCAATTCGAAAAAAAATATTAATGTTATATTACCAATTATCTTAGTGGAAGATGTAAATATGTTAAAGAAATACTTTATAATTGCTGCAATTAATATGATTCGCAATTGAATCAAATATTTTAATTATTTTGTTTATATATTTTTATTCTATCAAATAGCTGAATAAATATATAAATCCTTAAATGTATTATACAAAACTAAAGCGCATTTACTTAATACATTATAAACTTTTTTTATGCTCAAAATTGTTGCCAAATGTTAAAATAATGATTGTAAATAACTTATCTATGAAATTACTTAATATGTCAATGTATTGTACAAAGTTACAATAAAGTTGTGCTACAGAATAGATATTGTTTTATTATACCACACTAATGAACAGATTAAAAATAAAACTGGATGTGGTTGTGTCATGGTCACGGCCGTGTATTGTACGTATATACGTTTATGTAACGGGTTATATTTTTTAAATAACATATTTTTATTTATACATTTGGGATAAAAGCAAGGAAACAAACAATTATTGTTACAATATAATTTTATTAATTATAGGTCTGTGATACGAAAAGTATGATATATGTAAATGACATGCATAAAAGTTATATCTACTAATTGCAAATTTCTCAAAATGGCGTCGCTTTCCTATACATCGCGCGCGTTCCTTTAGTTTTTGATTTTAGCTATTCAGTGGTATAATTTTATTTTGGGTGTAGAGAATACATTCAATAAACTACAAGTCTGAACTATATCCCATAATTTTGTTATCATTAGGGTTTTTTTTTTTGGTGAATTTATGTTATTAATGTAAAAAATCCCTAGTGAGAGATTTGGACTCATCATTTTATTATATCAATTCAAATAGATCAAAAATGATTTTATTTTAAACAGATAGTATAAAAGCTTTACATAGATTCAATATATCAAATAGTAAATGTAAGAAGAAACAAATTGAATGTGACAGTGATGTGAAAAGTGAATTAGAAACACAAGAGAAGTCTTTTAAAGATTTCTATTGTAATTTATTAAAAAAAGTAAAGTGCTAACGGCATTTTTTTCCTTTTATTAAATACATCGTAAGAAATCTACGTAACACACCTGGGCTTGGGTGGTAACTAAACGTTTTTTTGTCATTACTACGGTTATTGAACGATGAGTATAAAGAACATTTTGATCGCGCTTTATTACTCTGTCTTTATATATTATTGTTTGTTTCTTAGGAAATATAATATACTTTCAGTATAAGATTTACAATTAGTTTTATAAGAATAAATTTGAAACATACACCTATTAATTAAAAATGTTATTCGTTATGTGAAGTGATCCTATTAAAATGTTTATACCAGTGACATAAACACAATATAAACAAGAAACAATCCAGGTTATCGTGGTAGTGGAATGGTGTCTGACAATAAATGCAATGATAGTTTGTGTGAATCAAAAGTGAGTCAAAATTTGTGTGAATGTGATAATATATTCTTTCATCCCTCCCGGGATGAAAGAATATATTATCATTTCCTGCTCTGGCAAGATAAAGTGGACACTTACCACGTTACGTATCGAAGTGGTTTTAAATACATACCTGTAAAAAGTCGAAGACGTCCAGACCAAAGTTGTTTCATGAAACATGAGCTTTTATCAGAATAATATCAAAATGTAAAAATTATTAAATAGTCGTGAGAAAGTAGGAATTGCAGCTGTAAGTATTTTTTTGTCGTGTACACATTTCAAAATGGCTATTGTCCGGTATATTTTACTATCTATTTCAACAATTATCAAAATACTAAATATCTTACGAAACCAAACTTTCATATTAATTTTGTATATAGGTACTTGTATATACATCTCACCGAAACACCAGCTGTAGGGCAGTGTAGTTTCATCGAGTATAGAATTAATGTATAAGTCATATAGAATATGCAGTTATGAAGCAGCTCTACAGCGTGAATATCATCTTTGAATAGAACCTGCGCATTGTATCAAAGGTTTGTATGAAATATAATTTCATATTTTACTCTGCGTGTTTTAATTGCTACATTTCCGTCTTAAGCAAGTGTTCCTGTAATTTTTTCTTTCCAACTTTATGGACCGAGGAAAATTTACAAATATATTTCTTATTTAATATTCAAGGAGAGTGTAATAAACGTTTGTAAAAATATTTAAAAAAATATATTAAACTTTTGCCTACTTGCAAAGCTGGCATACCTACACGATAGTATCTAAATATAGTACGATTATAAGTATACTTAAGACGTCTTTTCTCTGACAAACCTCGACTTATCGAGTCTTAACCTTTGATTTAAGGGGTGAATCGAATTTGAAAAAGGCAAATATGTTTGGTAAAATTGAATATGGCAGCCATTTTCACATGTTATTATTTGTTGTAGAAAATAGTGGAGATCAGTGTTTAAATAGTACATTTCTTTCTGCTTAGGTCGCTAAATATGGATAATGTGTTATGTTATTCGCTTAAAATGAAAATACCATATTGTAAAAACAATTCAAAACAACATTTTGAAATCATTATATTTAAAGAAGTGCGACAAACTTTAATGAAACAAATCTCAAAGAAGTATTTGTCTCGTGCAATTTGTAACTGATATACGAAACACCTTTTAAAAATATTAATTTATAAATAATGCATTGGCTCGTGATGTGTTTAGTAGTTAGGACCGTTTATATAGTGAATAACCCAAAATCATTTAGAGATTCAGAGGCAACAGCGTTGAGAAAGTTATATTTACAAAACATGAGTTTAAAATAATGCCATCAAAAGGTATCGATTTTTGTATAGTTTGCCATGCGAGTTCTGCACCCACTATATATACGAAACGACGGTTGCGACACTCGGGACGACAATACATGAACTCGTCTCGATGAATATGGTATTAAAAATATATAAATTCTATTATTCATAATTAACTATGTTATTTATGTTTATTGCCATACATATTTTATTTTATTTATTTATTTTTAACTAGTATCCAAGGAACATACTGTTAAAAATTGAAAGGCAGTTACCGCTCTATTGAGCACCCGGTAGAGTCGAAATACGCGTTAAGGATATTAAGCACAATGTTGCACTCCTTTTATTACCGCAGAGACCATGTACTGGGACTGAAAGGGTTCATTGCATTTTGTAATTTTGTTCTCATGAGAGAATGCACGAGGATCATGTACATTCTATGTGCGCAACGTGACCAGCTCAGATTGAAACTCTAAAATAATATTTAAAAATATATATTTAATAATTGTCACAATTATTGATGCTGGTTAAATTTTTAATGCGATTGTTTTTATAGAGAAATCAAACATATTTTATCTGAACCGTTCTGCACTTCATATATATTTTGCACTGTAATATACATTTAAAATAAATTAAAATACTTGCACTTACAGGTATTTTTGGCTTTTTTCATAAAAAAATATTAATATATCTTTGTTAAAATAAATTTTAAACTAAATATTCTTAAATATGCTGGCAAATGTGGTGAAACATGAACAAAAGAGTGTATGCGATTGTTCTAGTTAACTATGCAATGTTGACCTTTCATGTTGAGGCCCGGACCAAAGTTGTTTCATGAAACATGAGAGCTTTTATCAGAATAATCGTTACCATTTATTAAATTCCCTTTAAGTATAGGATAAAAAAATTTGAAAACTATTTTGTAATTATAAAAAGGGCAACTATAGAATAAATATTTGGCATGAGGCTAATGAATTTAGAGTAATTTTGTACTTATTACTGTGAAGTTGTAGTTTTATAAAGTTTTAAAAATATAAATACATACATATAATATTTTTTAATATCAAACCGTTAGTTTATATGTATACCCACGAAATATGTAAAACATTACCTCGCTCTTATCTTTCTAATAACTCCATATTTATATCTTTCACACATTGATATCTTGTATTAATTGCTTTATGTCAAGGATATTTACGAGTATGAGTGCGTCGAGGATGCTTTATGAAATATCACGTTAGTAACTCACAAGGTGAATATCCTTTTATCAAAAATATGTACTGAAAGGTAGGCTTTTATACGAGCAATAACAAATTGTGGATACTTAAAATGATAAGACATATAACAGCATAAAGTACTTGATCAGCACTACATGCTTTGGTAGCAAACTAGGTTTTATACAAAATTTATTAAATTACATTTTTTAAAACTTATTATTTTGTATTTAAACTAGGTTCTCTAGGTTCTCTCTGCTTACCCTACTGTATGCGGGATACAGTGTGAAGCTAATTTATTTAAAAAAATATGATGAAAAAAAATCACTAAGAACACGCTCTTATCTTTGTAAATTTCTAGATAGAGGTAAGTTATTGTTGAACAATTAATTATTATGAATATTTAGATCATAGTCTCCAAACTATAGAGGTATTAAGTTCAAGATTAAAAAGATTTCTTAAATTTGGACTTTTTATGTAAAATGTCAAATATATTTTATAAGCAGACATACCTAAAGGTCCTTGTCAACCTATAACTTCTCTTTTAATATATTGAAAGCAAAATATATCTCGTGAATATCCGTTTCTTTCGTGAATATCGGTAGCTTGGATAAATATTACATTCTCATTCCCTAAGCGCATGTAAAATCATATCGTCAAGCAAGTAAATAAAATGGTTGAAGAATATATTTTGTAGTAGGTATTGTACGTATTTTATAATATATCATGTCGTTATTTTTGAAAGCTCGATACGTTTACCAAATTCTAAGTAATTATTTTAATATGAATAGAGTCCTAGAGACAATTTAAAATGATTCCCATTTTTTCAGGCCATAGCGCAGTAGCGTTTGACGGTAAAAGAGATGGTTATGGGTTTGGTTTCTACTCAGAGAATTAATATTTATTAATATTTTCATTTCTTCGTTCACGCAACACGACAAAGCACGGCGTTGAGTTCCGCAACTCCACGCGCAATGCCTCAAAATTTCACGAAAGTAGAAAACGGAGTGTCTTATTAATGTTTCTTTTGCTTGTTCCTTTTTGCTATATGAGGAACACAGCGTGAAGCTGATTTTTTTTTCTTGTATTCACTAATCATAATTTATATAGAATTAAATATACGAGATTTCTCTTACTATAGTTCTTCCTATTATTTTTTAATATTTTTTATTTTACAATATATATGTATAATCATTTACCACCATAAAAATCACTCATATAGAATTTTTCGTAATTGTGAATTTAATGTCGCAGTTTGTGAGGTTTTTTCTTAGAAACAAACTTACGTCAAACTTAATTTAGCTTCACGCTTTATCCCTTGCGGGGTAGTCAGGGAGAACGGAGCGCCTTACGTCAAACCTTTTCTTCTTATGCTATATTGGTGTATATTCTTCGTCGATTTGCGAGAGTACTGGCGCACGCAGTCTCTTAACGTGTGGAAAGTGGATTATACGATTATTACCGCAAGAAATCCAATATAAAAATATTAATTTTAATATAAATATTTAAAAAAAATCTCGTACAAATTATAATAATGAAAATATTTTTTAAAGACTTGTTATAGCTACATACATACATAGGTAGAGAGTTTAAGTCAAGGGATAGACAAATATAGTTAATTGTTTTACACAAAATTTACACTTCCGGTGTCCTTGTTGGGTATCTACCTGGAATATAATCAGGATTGTTAGGATTATATTCCCATATTAGATATTCTGGCTCGTTGAGATAAAGAGGCGGTATCTCATCGCTAGGCTCTCTTTCTACGCCAACAAGTTTTTTATTTCTTTCTAATAATTCGTTAACTTTAGCTTGAGTATCTTCTGAAATATCTGAAATTGTAAACAAGTAATGATTGATATATATTATTATAGAAAATATATTACTCAACTAGCTGTGGAAGATGTTTAAAAATACTTTCAAAATTCATTTTCAAAGTTCTATTCATAAAAAGTTTCAAGCGATACTTACGAGTGCTACGCAAATCGATTCTCAGCACTTTTTTATTTTGTTCTAAGGCGCGAATAAGAGTTTTCTCCGCTTCACCGGATAAGTTATTGGCAGCCATGTCTAATCTTGTAAGGCCACGGTTGAGACACAGCAAGCCTGCCATCTGAAAAAAGAAAGTTTCATTTTCAGAATTTTTAATATAAATATTTGGCAACTTAAAAAGACAAATTCATAATCATTTTTTCAATACCTCTTCGTATAAGATATTTAATAGTCTTGTACTTGTTGTTGTTGTTTTTTTTACTAAAGTGGATTTATGACTATATTGTATTCTGGGTGCAATGACCAATGCAGTATGTATATAATACAAGCTACTGTAGAAAGTAGAGTGATTTTCCTCTAGATGGACCTTTTTGATGATTGGCTAAATTGAAATGTTACAAAATAAAATTGAAATGTTACTAAATTCAAATGTATATTTATTTCTATTTGATAACTAGTGTGAAATAATAAATATTTATATATTTTTCATGTAAATTAACATTAATTTGGTATATGTATCCTAAAACATCAAACAATTTGAGTAAGAAAACAAACCTGTAGTGTTGATGGTGAATAATAAAAATCCACTTACGCTTAACACTGAGTTTAATCAACACCACTTTAAAAGTACATATAGTGATAACACAAATTTTAAAGGTTCCCTACTTACTTTTTCCGCTGAAACACCGTGAAATCCACAAGAGTTAACTATTAACGTTTGAGGTTTTTCCTTGCAACGGACAAATGCAGCAGCAAATATAGTAGCACATTCAATTGACATAGGATTCAAGCTGAAATCTTTAGACATAAATTAATTTTAAATTATAATTTTATATAAATTTTCATAATAATTTGAAGATGTAAGAAAAGAAGAGAATAGATGAATACCTATTAGTTCAATTGGCGCGACTGGTTTCATTTGAAGTGCATATGCTATGCCCTGAACTCCAATTTCCTTAAACCTATTGTTGGCTATTCTCACTCGTTTGATATTTTTATGAATCGAAACAAAGCCCCCCAAAGCTTTCATGCCATAGTCGCCAATTTTGCAGTGGTTAAAATCTAACTCTTCAATAGATTCTTTTTTTACCAAATTTTGAAGTATCAGCTTAACTTTCGAACAGTCTAGATTACTTCTGTTAATTCTGAATATTTTAAGATGTTGTAAATATTCAAGACCTCTACATAATGATTCACAGTCTGCTAGAGAAAATTCGAAATATCTTGTCATATAGCCATCTTGAAGGTTATTTATTCCGAATATAAGGGATATTTCTCGAAGATTAAATAGTCTTATAAGTACTGGCTCCAAAGGTATATGATCGTATACCTTTGGTACGCTATATATGCATACGTCTTCTATGGCGTCTTCGGACGGAACAGCAGGAGTTGGTTGTCGAACCATTTGCAGCTGGTTCAAGCCCAACTCATAAATATAAGGACTTACCTAAAATAGAATTAACTAGAGTCTTAAAATAATGTAATGAATTGTGAACTGTGTTTATTTTAATTATTAACACTTACGAATCTAGATATTCTGGAATATAAAAGTGATTATGATTTTTATATCAATGCGCCATTCTTATAGTATTTATATTGAAGAAGTCATATATAGGTATATGAAATATATCCTATTACTATTTACACGTAAATAAAAGCATTACGTACTAATTTAGCCAACTCCACGGCGTCGTACTCTATAAATATATCAGGATTAGCATTTTCCAAGTAATCTTGCAAACATGCAGATAAAAATTTTCCTTTCCAAAAGGTAACTCCCATTTCTTTTCGTGATGGAAATTTTGTATAAAATGATCTCTTCCAATATTGTTCATGCTAAAAACCATATTTAAATTTAAACAAATTAAAGAAAGAATTACAAAATTTAAAAACATCAGTCATTATTTTATATTTAAAAAAGAAACCTTAATGTAAGGAACGCTGAATTTTAAAGCGATATCAGCAGGGTACAAATCCATCAACATATCTATATCTTTTTGTAAAATTCTTAGAAGGGGATTAATTCTATGA
This sequence comes from Heliconius himera, assembly GCA_021202915.1. Classification (NCBI taxonomy): domain Eukaryota; kingdom Metazoa; phylum Arthropoda; class Insecta; order Lepidoptera; family Nymphalidae; genus Heliconius; species Heliconius himera. Next base: position 18,375 of record JAJHJA010000379.1, on the reverse strand, counting down.
AATACTCTCGAAAGTGATAATGCGGCAAAATAAGTAAGAGGCGCTGGAGTCAAATCCGTGTCCCATTCGAAATCTTCAGCCACAATCTTACGAGAAGCCTCACCATTTGATTCAGCCATAATAGGCGCAGTTCTATATGCCTCTCGAGTATTTAATGATATAATATATGGAATTTTCATGATTGTATTTTTAGGTAATTGTAAATAAATGTGAGTAAGCTCTAACAAAGTAATGTGGTTTTAAATGTAACGTCGAAATATGTTTCGAAATAATTGAATTTAAAATGACAGATATTCGAAGAAGACATAAACATGACGTATATTTTTTTTAAATTAATATATATTACATATTTGTCCTGTAATTGATTTATTAAAAACATATTTCCTTTTTTTACCTTTTCATTTAATTTATTTTAAAGAATTCGTGTGTTATAACTTGCAAATAAATAATTATTTAAATTAAACGTAACGAATTCTATCAAGTTCTTTTGTTGAGTTTTGCTTATATATAGTAAAAAAAAATAAACCAAAACTAATTAATATATTTTATACAACATATACTGTGTAACGCAATGATTATTAAAAATACATTCCAATATTTATCACGTGCGGAAAAAACGTATAATTGTGAAATTGCTACGTGAATAGTATTTAAATTTACAAGAGTACAGCTCTACAATTTCTCGCGTGTGAATAAGACGTAAGGCGTTCTTAGTATAGCAAACTTCGTGTTTTTCCGTACAACATCGGCTAAGATCGGATCAAAACAATGTTCACTCACTTCACCGGCCAGTGACTGTTTGGTATGAGTTGGAACTGTGATCATAATATTATTATTTAGCAGCGGACGCGCGCCGCTTGTCTGCTGCTAACCTAAAAATCATAAAATTTTAATTATAATATTTAAAGTGATTTTAAGTAAATATTAAGAAGTAAAGATGGATCCTAGTAACAAATCTGTAAAGAACCAGACTGCGTCTCAAATAGCTAACTATAATCCATGGAATTTATTATTTAATGCAAGACGCCGAACTGAAAGTGAAAACAGCGGGACTTCAACTTCTAGTAACGATCAAACAAGTAAGCTAATTATTTCTATGTTTATTTAACATAAACTTTGCATGATTTTTATTTTTTCTGACATAACTATAAAGTATAAATATGATCAATGTTGTACTTTATCCTAATATCAACTTTGGCATATAAAAAGTTTTAACAACTCATAACCAAGTCGTTATTAGCTATCTTTCGTATAATAGTATTTTTTTAGTAATTTTTGTACTGCGTTACAAGGTTAAAACATTTTAAATATTTTTAATTACAGCCATTATAATTATTTCAAATTGTAAATTAATGTATTAAGAGTTGAAATGAAAATCGATTTACTTAAGTACAATTTATTAATAGATGTGATTATAATACTATTAAGTAATAACGGAAAGTTCAACATAATAGTGTGCGACATGGCAACTGTCACGTCGTCTCTACCAAACATAGCACACATATTGTCACTTTTATTTATAAAAAAATACAAATATTCAATAGAATACTCCATTACAAGGTTAAAGATATCCTAGCATTTTGTTTTTTAGAAGTAATATTCCTTTGTTCTTAAGAAATGCTTTTGTAGTGTTATGTTTATAGTCAAATATTATATACTCGTATAGTTTTACTATAGCAAATGTCAATATATTGAGAAAAATACTCAGTATATTCAGTTTTTCCTTAATTTTCTCTTTTTTCCCGCATGTAGTAGGATAGGTAGAAGAAACCTGATATTAACACTGTTTCGGCGGAGCTTAACGTCACGTTATCTAGCAGGGAAATGAGAATAATTAATTCATCTAAATAGTGTTCCGCTACTGCGTCACGACGGCCTCTACATTAATTATTATTTTATACAAATATGTAGTAGTTAGTAAAAAAAATTTTAAAAATATATTTTTAAAAACGATTGAATTTAATTTAATGATTTTTCGTGAATTTTTCGAACATGTAAATATATTTTATTTGAATTTTCATTTAAACTCTATATTATATCTCTATATTTTTAAAGCATATGGCACGTTTCAGGTACACAATTTGGACCTTTCCAGAGGCAAACGAGTAAAAATAACGAGGAATATTTGTGGATGATGTAAGTTCTTTATTTTGTACTATTTATATTACGCATTCACATTTATCATTCAATGAATAGAAGCACGTGCATTAAATAATATTACTACACACATTTGTTGTTCAGTAAAACGTGAGAAAGAGTTCATGTCATTTGTCATTAAAAAACATTATTAACAAAGAAAATTGTTTTGTGGTTCTTATGTATACACGTACATATATGCTTTTTAGTTTAAAACTAAAATGAATACGTTATCAACATTTTTACATTTAGAATGTTTAAAATTGTGTGTTGTTTTCATTTTATTTAAAAAATGACTATAAATATATGTACATAAAATGTCATAGAAGATATGTAAAAAAAAAAATGACGTAAAGAAAAAATACAGAAAAAAAAATAGAGTACATTCAAAATAGTATATCATATATGAAACGATATCATCAATTATTGTGTTTATTTTCATATTATTAACAATAGCTTTGTTTACGTTTATAACAACATGGCCGTTATTATTCAGCCTAGCAAAGGTTAATTATTGCGTCGGTGCCTCAAGTACAAAGTACAACTTTATGTAGTCACGGCCAACCTGTGGACCGAACGCTTGTTTAGCATTTATAACATTCTATAATCTATATTATTATTATTTAATTACTGGAAAGAATTAAAACAACATATTATAAGATATTAATTAATTAAATGAATTAAATGCAGTAACCTTATAATTATATAAAAATACTGCTGAAAGTTGTGACTTTTCATCGATTAATAAATAGAGCGTTTGGTTAAATTGTTGTAATATTTTAAATGGCGTGATTTTTCAAATGCTGTTTATTTTCTAAATCGCAATACCTTCAGAATTCGGCGGAAAGTGAGGAGCGGAGTGTCTTAACTTCTTCATACCCTGCTGTATGCGGGATACAGCGTGAAGCTGAAAAAAAATTGAATCGCGTTAAAAATATAACTTTTTCCATCATTATGGACAGATTCAAACTTCAGATATGGTCACAACGTTTGGTGATTAATTATGGTATAATTAATCATAGAACATATCTTATTTTTTAAATTGCTATAGTTTACATAAAATTTTTGGTATCAACATTAGTAGAAATTTTTAATATCTTCATCATTTGTTGAGTACTATAGATAAAGCTTTGTTAAAGATCGAAAGTATGTCAATTTATTTCTAATACATATAAATTTAAATATTATTCAATGAAAATTAATTACATTAACTCAGCCACTAAGTTACACCAGCGCTCAAACCATACACATTTGATAATTTGAATAAGATGTATTGATAATTTTAATACACTCCGTGTGTTAAGACATTCCGTTCCCCACTTTCCGCCGAGTTCTGAAGGCATTGCCTGTTGAGTAGCAGAACTTAACGGCGCGCTTTGTCTCGGCATCAGAGCGAAGAAATGTAAATACATATGTAAATAAATATTTCATTTTCTCGAGTCGGAATATAGCCCACAATCAGTCGATTTTGCAGTCACACTTTATCCCCCTGCGCCACGTCTGGCCTCTTACCTTGATATATAACTGTATTTAATTAGCGACTGTAGTCTATTGTTTAGTATGGCTTGTAAGCCAGGTGTTAATAACTGCGACACGCAAATTATAGTACCAGTTGTTTTTGATATTCAGTTCGACATTAATAAAATTTATTAGCCCGATATGCAAATAAACGGTAAAGGAGTAATTGTCGTTAAGGTATATGACAATTTAATATTGTTTTATTTTCAATTAAATAAATGAAGAGAATAAAAACAGTATTATACACTTAAACAGACATTTGTTCTTTCACAGTCAACAAGAAAGAATGGATTAATATAACAAAGCTTTATTTACCAAATATGATTTTAATATGATATAGATATACATTATTTCTCAAATATGGCTCAAGGAATGACTTTAAGGCGGTCGATTGCAAAAGACGAGTTTATTAGCAATAATGGTAAAGCAAGAAGGTCAACCACTAGTGACGGAGTTACAGCCGCTGTAGTAGCGACTGTCTCACGTGTAACTTATGTAATGTGCAAGTTGGATAGAGACAGAAATATAAGTGGTTGGCCCTCGCCGCGCTAATGTCGAAACCTTCGGTTGCGTGCGCCCGCGCAGCGCCGTTCGCCACCAAGCAGTACTCTCTTAGACCACACTTGAATAAAGTATGTTATTGTGCTAGCGGAAAGTGACAGTGATATTGGGATTCGAACACGTGCTCCGTTAAGTGACCTTTTGAATTAACATCCTCATACTGCTATGGTCAGCATATTTTTTAATTATAATTAATTTATGACTATCCTTTGAAATTATTGATTCCTAATATGTATGCAACGAATGCAACGTGTGTATTGCGAAATTAAAAATATATGCAGTTAGTTATTACATAGTACCTATTACATATAAATGATATCAATATATTTTTGAGGTAACAGATGTCAATGAGACCACTTGTATTATTCAGGTGATTAATAAATGTTTATCAGTACAATTTAGTATTAACTCGCACTTATCATTGTAAATAAAATATATTTTAAAGGATATCGATAAGTTAAAATAAATATTATGAAACTTTACACTATCTGTGGGTATTATTGTATTTGATAACAATGTTTATTTTAAGCACCGCATAAGTATCATCACCAAATTGCTACTCAATTGTTATGAAAGGAACTTAGCCAAAGACTTGATCCCTAATTCTATAGTGTGGCTTGACGTTGTTTAGCTTTTGAAAAATTCCCATTATTTCTATCCTACGTGAAATATACTAATATATTCAAGGGAGGATAATAAAAGAATAATTAATAGATGGATCTTACCTTTTTGCGTTTTGTCGTGTTGCATATAGATGTATATTTGTCTATATATAATTCAATACATCTGTATATTAAAAATCGTGATATTAAAGATCATCAAAACATAATCTTTTTATCCTCGTGTATCTCTTAGGTATTGTAGGAAAAACAAAGAATGACCTTTCTCACTCTTATCTACAAAAAGGAATCGCAACGCTTAACGTTCTTTCAAATTGATATCTTGGCAATTTTCAAATTATTAATATTGCTTTAATATATAGAAATAAAATTTCGTCGTCATTTACTTCACTAATAACAAACAATAATAATATCAATCAATGTAATATTTCAACTATTCACAATATGAAAATTGGGTAACATTGTCAGTTAGACTTTACTTTGAAACTTTATGTCGGCATCGGCAAATTTAAAAATAACAATTGAATTCTATATATAAATATTTACAGAAAAATGTAATACATGATATGAAACAGACTAATTAGGTATCATAGTGTTTCAGCATAGACTATATCCTTTATGTATCACAGTTAGTTTAAATCATTTTGTTTTTAAGGCTTTATTCAATTCAATTTCATATTATTTTTTTTAATGATAATACTTAGGTGCTTAGTGTCCGAAGGAGGCACTTGAAACTAATTTATGTACATTGGATATTAAGTGAACTAATTTTACCGATATTAGTAATAATTTTATGTAAACTTCGTTATTGGTTGTAGGATTAACAACCGTGACTTAACGTCATTATTTATGATTAGCCATTTTAAACGAAATTATAAAATAAAACCGTCCAAAACCGAGACGGACTCGCCTATACAAAGTGCTCCGAACCAAATTCAGGATTGTATACCAACGGGAAGTAGATAAAAGTTAGCAAACTTAAATTTGTACTTAGAAGCTTGTTTTTTCTGTGCTGCAAGGGACCGTGGACTAGAATATTTGACATTAATTTCAGCTAGACACTTCCATGCGATCTCGAGATAAATTGTCTTGACAGAGGGACAAACGTACAACAAAGTGATCCTGTAAGGGTTCCGTTTTTTCGTTTTGAGATACGGAACCCTAAAAACATCTATGCTTTTTATCATTCAACATTTAATGCGCTATTCTTTTAAGATTTGGTCGAATGATAAATATATATAAATAATATGCGTTAAATTCTTACTATGTTTCACCCGTGAAAAATTTAATTATTCAGAGACTCACTAGTAATGCCAAGTTTTTGTTCCACGTGCAACATACCCATGTACCTCGTGTACACTTGCGGGTGAGTGGGGGAATAATACATTGTGACGGTGGCAAATGAAACTAATATTTAATTTCACTTCGAAGAAATTAAAAAATGTTAAATATTTTATTTCCTCGAATGGGGATCAAACTCACAACCAATCGCGTTTATAGTCACACACCCTAACTGACCCCACTGCGTAACAACTGGCCTCGATGGAAAAATGCAGTATCTTAACACATTTCCTGTGCCTACCATGCTGTGTAAGGGGCACAGCGTGTAAGGCTGACAAAAAAACACTATAGAGAGACGGACGAACGCTTTACGTGACCTGTTAGCTTTTCTACTTTGCTATTCAAAATACTTTCATAATAAATCTATTTGAAGAATATATTTTTAAAAAATCTACTATTAAATAGATTTATAGACACAAATACAATTTTAAACTTTATTTCCTTTATGAAACGCTGTTAACAGTTTCTCTTGTATCAAACAATCAATCAAAGAGAATTTTGCAACCCTATATTGACCCACTTCGTTTACCTTTCGATTTGCTTGAAATCTTGTACACGTGTGGCGTACCCGATGACAATGTAATATTTTCAAAGGATGAACTTGTGGTCATTGCCGGGGAAACTGATTATGTTGAGATCTTATGAGAGATAGATTCTATAGAAAATATTTTACGAAATTGGTTTTTTTTATTGTTTTTTTAGTTATTAATATATAATGGCCAACCCATCCAAAATAGCAGCTTATAGTTTTAAAATTGTATAATTATTTTATAAAATAACAAGTAGGTAAAACAAGCACTTTTCGTGCTATACATTATATGTATGTAGGTATATCTTGCATAACTCAATTATGTAATATTAAAGTAAACATAATATGACAATAATTAAGATTACAGTTATCTTAATAAATTTAATATTAATTACATTTTCGTATAATTATAACTTGCTTTAGTACTAAAAATAATATTTAAAAGATTTTAAAGGTTTTGGAATGCGGCTGTATTTTGTAATATTTATTTATAGGTAATTTTTTTTTGATGTAATATAAAATGTCGTATATTATGTACAAGGTCTCATATTAAATGTGTAACAACTATATCTTCTTATTGTTTTTTTTTAGCTAAAAAAAATATTTCATTACGACATAGTGGCGTAGTTGGCACGTATTGCGGTTTCATTACGTCTATTAAACACGCGATGGTTATAGGTTCAATTCGTTACATAATATCATGGATCTAACATGCAATTTTCCAACTTAATATTCAAATTTTGAAAAAGATATAAATATAATATGAAAAGCGCTTTAATACCTTTAAAAATAGTTCATGTAGGTACATACTATATTATCATGCATTAATTTTGACTTATAATATTTTTTTTTGTTTGTATGTCATTGTTATATAGTAATTAGTATTATAAAATTTTATATGAATATTACTGTATAATTATTATATACCGTTAGGTACATAGAAAGAAATTTGTAACTGACGGTACCTGTACACGGAAGACATATGAGAAAATGTAGTATTGGGGACATTTATCAATGTTATAGAACCTAAAATAATAATTTAATTTTCTTTTCTATTTGAGTGTGCGTTTGTGCACGCTAACCTCAGAAACTGCTAGACCGATTAAGATACAGGTTTCACTATAGTATTTTGGCAAATTTAACATTTCGTGTTTGTTTTATTTTAATCGATTCATAAATAAAAAAATATATCAAGATGAAATATTTTGATTGAAAAAATTGCAGCGAAATAACTTTTTTATTAAATAAGCTTTTAATTACTAAAAACTAATTAATTTTTACTCTATAATTTATTTTAAAAAAAGAAAATAATTTAAGGCATTTATTATATTCGATTTGTATAACGGCTGACAGGGTTTCATAAGTTCTATAGATATCAGTCAATAGTATTATTTACAGTGCTATCAGCAAATTAATTCCATATTCCTTTTTATAAAATATTCCGTATTAATGGATCATGAATCTCTGAATAGGGTATAGTTGCAATTTTGTTGATTATATTATTATTTATTTCATGTATCTATAATTTATATTTAAAATTGTAAAATACTATTTTATGTATACAATAAAAATAATGATCTATATAAGAAGGACGACGACAACATCGTAGTTAAATATGGAAATATTTTCAAATTTTGAAAATTTTATATGAATATTAAGACCTTCGTCTGTTTAGCCAAAGTATAGTGTTGGAGTATGGGGAATTCAGTAATTTTAACTGGCTTCTAAAATATATAAAAAATAGTGAATATGAAAAATATAAGTAAAAGTATATTCTGAAATAAAATTTGTATATTTTCCTTATTTCAGATGGCGTTCGTAACTGCACGCACATTGATAGCAAAAACCGAGTCCGGATGTTAGTTTGTAGTCAATATGAACTATTGGGTACAGCAACGGAAGAAAAATACACTTTTATAATGGAACAAATGACCTTTCTGCCGACTTGGTTTCTGGTCGCTTGGCTGGGAACCTGCATACTGTTCAGTCCCTTCGCAATATTCTTCGTATTGTGCCTTCCACAGTTCCCTCTTCTAGTCGTAAGAAGGCTCTGCTACATACCATTTGAGTATATTTGACGATGCCTGTCGTTAAAATTATATTGATTAGGCTAGCGTGTAAATAGTGTAAAATACAGTTTAGTATATAAGAAAAAATAACTGTAATAAATATTTCTTTAAGTGACATACTTTGTGTTTATTTTGTAAGTGACCTAACAAATTTCAATTGTTAATTGTAATTGATGTAATTGGTTCATTGTAGTGTTGTTACAATATGTTCAATTTAAATTACTTTTTTTTTATGAATTGACCGCTTTTAAAAAAATGTTTATATTTAATATTTTTGTTTTTTCATACAATTTTAAACTCTTTGGAATTGTTATTAGATTATGAGCAATTCTTAAAATATATTCATATTCGTAATATATACATATCTAATGACCTCTGGAGTTCATATTGACCTAAAAGAACTTTGAAACTTAGATTGCAAGGTCTTATTTCAATATATTATTATTATAAATATCATTTAATAGATAACACGGCATATAACATTAACTTGTCACTAAGAAATCGCGTTTAATATAAAGAAAATAAGGAATATGACATTATACAATTTTGTAGTGTTGATAAAAAAAATAAAAATCTGCTCACGGTTAGCTCTGAGTTTAATCAACACCACTATAATGTACATGATATGGAATAAATAGGAATAGAAAATAACAAAGAAACACAATGCAGTTTATTAATAAAAAACTTTTTTTTAAAACCAATGACAGTTAAAATGTAGTTGAAAAAGGATAAAATAATTTTAAAACCCCCGACTATAAATCGGGGGTTTTAAAATCCTCAACATTCGAACTGAATAAGAAATGCAAGAAAATCCGCCCGGGGCTGCCATTAAATGAACTAATTTTGTTAATTTTATAGTAACGTGAATAATTAGGAGATATTTATTGCTGTTTACTCATATTTATATTGAAATTTAAGATATTGATGGCAGCCCTCGATGGATGTGCTCGCATTTCTTATTCAGTTCATAGGTAAGAATATAAGTCGGTTGATTTCAAACTTTTTAAAGAGCATTGATACATACAGTACCTATACCTCAATGGCAACAATTACTTGTCCAAAAAAAAAGCAAATTTTTGCTTTAGCTCGCCCTGATGTTGTTTCGCTAACATCTATCTAAGAACAAGCAAATCCAAATCCATCACTGAATACTGCATTAAAATCAGACTAGGTTTGGAGATAAATGGTAACATTAGCTTGCACAAACACACACACAAACCAACAAACATACTCTCACCCCAAACACATTTACCGCGTCCGTGCCGACGTGGATAAAAAGTCGACAACAATCAAGAATATTATAAAATAGAATACAGTAAATGCAAATTAGTAAAGAAATAATAAAGACAACAAAGGAAGGTGCAGAATCGCATCGAACACACGACGACTCTGTACCGGATTAGTCGATGGTTTTCGTTTATAAATAAACTAAATACGACTAATGCTAAAATGATAAAATATATAAATTCTATTTAATAATATTGTGAACATATTTAAGTATGTGCCTTAAATTAGATTTATAAAGATAAATAAATTAGAATATTGTAATACATATATAAATGAACAATAAATATAAATAATAGTTCCCTACATATTTTTACAATGCTGTACTTAAAAATTTAATCACAAGCACTCGTGGATGTAGTATTTAAAATGTATTATTTAAAAGGCGAAGGATTTAGTCTTATTATGTTTTGATTTTTTTATAAGGATTTTAAAAATTTTGTGTTTAATATCTATAACATATTACAGGTATATGAATATTTTTTATATTAAAAATAGTTTATAGATCTTGTATGTCTTTTTATACATTTCAAATTATCTAAAAATGTAGTGCGTTTTGTCAAAAATTTAAGTTTTCATAAATACTTTAAATAACTTATCTGCACAGAAGATAAATTTGAAAATAATTTTTATGATATATTTGTTTAAATACTATAAATAATATAAATTATTTCAAACTGAGTCAACTCTGCCTATAATAAAATACATTTTTTTATATATATAGCTATCCTAAAAACGATTGTACCGTTATACAGGTGGAAGCAGGAGCAGTATATAGGGTAAAATATTTCAAACCCACACCTAAAAAAAAAATGACTCCTCAAGAGTTTAGACGTAGAATGATTGTTTCCATTACATAATTTTTATCCATACTGAATTACGCGTGACGCAGTTAGTTAGCTACTACAAAAATACTACGAAACGTTGCCGATCTGACACTTTTAATTCTCAAAAAACATACCAGAACGAGAAATGAATATATCTCGTTCTATTTTACGCAATTATCTATTTTTTCTCCTATGCCTCCAGATTTCGGCGGAAAACGGGGAACGATGTGTCTTAAAACTAGGTTCCTTCTGCCTACACTTCTGTATGCGGGATACAGCTTGAAGCTCACCTATTTTCTATAATAAACCTAAACGACAAACCAATACGTACTACTCGATTTCGTGAATGAGGCGTGTGCGACGTTGTCGCTTTGATAGTTTAGTGTCTGTATGCGTCATTCTTATCAAATGGCGTTTTATTTTACAACGATAATTGTATTAGGTATTTATTTTGTTTACAGAAATCACTTCTTCATTTTTGGCAAAACCGAATTTTGTTTTGTTGAATGTATTAGGCTTTTATAGAATAGTTAAAAATGTGTTTTAATTTAAAGGGGTGAAGACAAAAACACTCTGCATATTACACATTTCCCACTCTTTTTTAAGACTTTCTACTCCTCTCTCGCATATGCAATAGTAGACTGGGTATGATTATAATAATAATCTTTATTACAGTTGTAGACAACGATCAAAGTCCTTAAGATGTAAGTATAGTTTTTTTGCCTTATAAGTAATTTAAATTAATATGTGCAATTATCATAATCGATTCCATTCTATAGTCATAGTTATAATTGTAACACCAAAAATGTAACACTAAAAATAATAAATCATATGATAATAATGAGTTTTTTTGAATATACAATACCAAAATAGATAAAGGTACTTCATTCAATAAATCAACCTAGCTCATATAACTATATCGTTACTGGAATGCTTAAAAAGCACATAACTATATAAAACTTTTCTAAGAGTCGCTGAAAAGTAAACATACAATATTTAAACATTTTTAAAGTGTTATTCCATACTTAGGAAACTTTCCAGGAGGCGCGGGTTCGAGTCCCGCTACGTTTAATTTTTTATACGTTTTCTAAACAAGTAGTAAACATACAAGTTGAGCTCATGGGATAATTTGACATAATCTATTGTCGATAATATGATAAAACGTTGAGATAATCATTATGGCTCATTAATTCGTGCGCACGCTTTGTAATTTGTTTTTCGATCTTAAAGCCACTTGTAAAGGAATTAATTTCAGCTTTAGATAGAGACTTATAAAAGCTGCTTATATACTTTTATTTATATCGGAGATTTATTTTTCAGCATACGGATTAAAGAGTATTAAGGAAATGGTTAACATATATGTTGTTTATGTAATATTTAATATTATTTATATTTTTAATTTTATATAACTCCTAAACGAATCCTAAGTGTCAATTAAGGGTAACGTAATTTTTTCACAAAAATAGCTCGGCTGGCAAGCTCAAATGCCGCTTACAGAATTTTCAATATTTTTCAAGCATAGAATGTTTTAGTTTCACCGGTTACGAATTAAGCTTCAAGTAGTACAGACTACTCCCTGAAGCTTTATTCGTAAAGTACGTAATGGATACTATCTCACAGGCTCAGAGAGGCTGGAAGATTTTGCGCTTATTAATATTTTGTATGAGACGCTACTTAATTTTTAGGCTAATAGTTTTTAATTTTGCTATTGTAGTTAAGTGATTTGAAATAATTAAATTATTGGTTATTATTATAAATTAAATTATTCGTTATTTGGGAAGTATGTTCAGTAAAGATGGAAAATAGCTTTTTTTTTTTTTCTTTTTTTTTTTTTTTCTTTTTTTTTTTTGTGGGTAGGAGTGAAAGTGACAACACCTGTTCAAATCAGCTGATTTATTTTATTCAATAATAAATATAATAATAAGTTTTATTTTATAAAGAAATGCTTATGTGATAACATTACCCACCAGCAAGAATAATCCTATATAAATTCACTATTTCACTTCAAAAATCTTTGTTTTGTGAACATGGAATCAATCAAGGAGTCAATGACTGCACTTAATGACTTATTTACAACTAAAATGAGTGAGTTCCAGCACAATTTGCACAAGACAGCTTCTCCAGTCTCTACAACATCCTTGGCAGCAGAATTTAATCAATTTAAAAGCCTCATTCTTTCTCTCATGAACACCTTGCAGCGTCAAGTTGAATTTCTTGCATTAGAATTAGATAGGCAAGAGATGAGAAGAAGGCGCAAAATTGTGTTATTTCATGGTGTGCCAGAACAAAAATCTGAAGACATAAAAACTAACATCACTGGGCTGATAGGAAAACATTTAGTGCTACCTAATTTTTCTTCATCTAGCATAAGGACTTCATATCGGTTAGGTAGATCCTCTGACAAGCCCAGACCCATAGTGGTTAAGTTTACTGATGTGACAACACGAGACATGGTGTGGTTTGCAAAAGGTAAACTAAAGGGCAGTGGTATCACTCAGTCTGAATTCCTTACGAAAGACCGTCATGATGCCTTTCTCGAGACAAGGCACCGATTTGGGGTTGGCAAGTGTTGGTCTCGAAATGGATGGATCCATATTATAGGACCGGATGGGTCCCGACATCAGGTTGAAACGAAAGCTGAAGTAATTTCTCTTTCGTCTACGAATAGTAAGTCTCCAGTTGACCAAAACACTAATACTAAAGCAACCGACAAAGCTATAGTTCCTCGGGCTAAAAGATTGGTAAAAAAATAAAAGTAATATCTTGCAGTTAGTTTTTTGTGTACGGTGTTATTTAGTTTAATATTTGATGTCAGCTTCTTGTGTTATTAACTTATGCTGTTTTATTGTTTTTTCCTTGTCTCAATTTTAAAGAATACTAAATAATATCTCTGTTTTACTTTCATTACAAGAAAATTACTGATTATTAAATAAAGTCTTTGTTTACTTAAAAGTAATGGTTGCCTTTTCACGTAATTGCTTATTTGTCATTATTTTTCAAAGACATTTGTCAAAGACTATTACCGGATTATGTAGCACAGATAAATTATAACAAATATGTAGTTTGGATTCTTGTAACATAGAATATTGATTCTTTATTTTGTTGCTAATAATGTTTTGTTTTTTTTAATTATTATTATATATATTTTTTTAGTAAGTGGATTGATATATTTCTTTGTGCATTATATTAGGCAGACAAGTTACTTTTGTTTTTTTGTTTAATTCTCAGTATGTCTATATGTGTCATGTTTTACAACATTGTTGTTTTTAACACTCATTTAAAACTATTTCTGTTTTTTTTTTTTTTGTAATATTATAGATATCCTATAATTATTATTAACAGATTTTTTTATATATTTTTTTAGTGCTAATTAAGTTTTGTTATCTTTTTTTTTTAATGTCTAGATTATTGCAACTATATATTTCTTGAGTGTTTATTTTTGTTTTAAAAGTGATTTTTTTATTGTAGCTTTCTTTCTTGCAACTGGCGGGTTTGTTGTATTAAGTCTTATTTTTTTATATTTTTATTATTATTATTTTTTATTTATTTTTTATCTTTCTCATTATATTTTTTATTTATTTTATTTTTATTATATTATATTATTTTATTTTTATTATTTTATCATATTATTCTATTTTTATTATTTTATTTTATTTTATTTTATTCATATTTAATTATTTTACATACAATATGACTTCTCACGATACTAGTATTAATTCCTTTCATTCCTTATCTTCAATTTCCGAAGGCACTGACAGCAACGAAAGATTCCATAGCATCCCACCACTTGATGAAATTGTTAATTCATATTTCTCGGATGTCCCGAAAAATTTTAACGTAATTCATATTAACGCTCAGAGTATTCCAGCACATTATCCTGATTTTTTATCATCTTTCACTAGTAAAAACATACATGCAATTTTAGTATCTGAATCATGGCTAAAACCATGCTTACAGTCCACTTCCTACTCACTGCCGGGATTTCATTTGATTAGAAATGATCGTATTGGACGAGTTGGTGGAGGTGTAGCAATTTACCTGCGTGCTCATATACCTTATTCAATTTTGAATACATCGCAAACAATGGGCAACGCGCATGCTGAGCACCTATTTATTGAAGTAATCTTAAGACATACAAAACTTCTACTTGGGGTCTTTTACAGTCCAAATCTTACTGTCGATTACTTCTCGTCATTTGAAGTCCTGGTGGATCAATTTATGCCCTCTTATGAGCATACTTTGTTAATGGGAGATTTTAATACCTGTCTTCTTAAAAGCGATTATAGAGCGTGTCGTTTGCAAAGTTTAATAAATGCTGCCAATTTAAATATCTTACCTTCAGCCCCAACTCATCACTTTCCACATAGTAATCCTTCTCTTCTTGATTTAATTATAGTATCTTCCAAAGATCATGTTATGAGGCATGGCCAGTGTCCTGCGCTATCGTTCTCCTATCATGATCTTCTTTATATATCGTACAAAGTTAAGCCCCCCAAAGCAAAATCAAGGATTCTTCTCCAGCGTAACTTTGGAGGTATGGATTTGGAGCGCTTATACGAAGATGCCAGTAAAATCGACTGGACTGTAATAGATGATGCACATACAGTTGATGAAAAAGTAGATATTTTTAACTCGATTCTAATAAAACTCTACGATACCCATGCACCAGTCCGACCAGTCCGAATGAAGCATCTTCCTGCACCTTGGCTTACTGCAGATATTAAAAAACTTCAAGTAAAAAAGAACCGAGCTAAATCTAAATATGTTTCTGATGCAAGTGACAGCAATAGAGAGAAATTTGTGAGGGCTCGTAATCGTTGCAACAGGGTTTGTAGAGATAGTCAACGACGCCATATCTATAAGTCAATAATTGATGAAGACGATCCAGCTAAAGTTTGGAATTTTCTCAAAACTCTTGGAGTCGGGAAAGCAAAACATAATGCTCCTCAGAATTCTCTAGATATCAATTCTCTTAATAAACATTTCTCTTCTTTCAGTACAATTGATAGTACAAATAAATTAAAAACATTAAATTATATTTCCACTTTACCCACTCCTGAGGTTACTCCCTTTAAATTTAATCAATTCACTGAATGTGATGTTAAGAGAAACATTATAGCTGTTAAGTCGGGTGCAGTCGGTGCTGACAGCATTAGTCGTAAAATGATCATTCCTATAATAGACCTGTTAACTCCTGTAATCACATCCATTTTGAACCACTCAATACTCCAAGGTGATTTCCCTTCCACTTGGAAAAAAGCTCAAATCTTCCCACTACCTAAGAAACCTAATCCGTCTTCCTATTCTGATTATCGTCCTATTTCCATTCTTCCTTTGTTATCCAAAGTGCTAGAACGTCTCGTTCACAATCAATTGAGCACATTCCTTTCAAAGCACAATCTTTTAAATCCACTACAATCCGGCTTTCGCCATGGTCATAGTACGACTACTGCTTTAGTCAAGATCACCGATGATATCAGACAAGGTATGGATGATCAAAAGATTACGGTGCTGACTTTGCTAGACTTCAGCAACGCCTTCAACACTGTTGATTTTGACATACTACTTGCTGTACTGCGCTCTCTTAACATATCTCCTGAGGTGGTTGATTGGTTTCATTCTTACTTGTACGGACGCCGACAGTGCATTCGAATAGAAGATTCCTATTCTGAATGGTCCTTGACCAGTACTGGCGTCCCTCAAGGTGGCGTGTTGTCTCCTCTTCTATTTTCAATTTTTATTAATTCTATATGTCCTAAAATCTCTTCTCTCTACCACCTGTATGCCGACGATTTACAAATTTACGCACAAGGAACTCTCACTGAACTGCCTGGTACTATTGCGAGAATAAACAACGACCTTACGCAAATTTCTATTTGGAGTAAATGTTTTGGACTGACGATAAATCCTTTTAAAAGTCAATCTATTTTGATCGGCAGTCCTAGATTATTGAAAAAAATGGATAACTCACAGATTGCACCTTTAATAATCGATGGGGTTATTATACCATATAGCGAGACTGTAAAGAACCTAGGTATAGTTATAGACCAACATCTGTCTTGGGAAACACAAGTAGGAGAGGTAAGTAGAAAGGTTTATGCTGCTTCTGCGTCTTTGCGAAGGCTGCGCAATTTCCTACCAATACCGACCAAAATTGCGCTGGCAAACTCTCTCCTATTACCAATTCTTGATTATGCGGATGTATGTTATCTTGACATTAAAGAGGAGCAATTAAATAGACTTGAGCGACTTCAAAATCTTTGCATCAGGTTCATATTTGGTATACGTAAATATGATCACATTTCCGAGTTTCGAAACAAGCTTAAGTGGCTCCCTATCCGCCTTCGCAGGAATACTCATATACTTCATCTTCTCTATTCTGTGCTGTTTAGTCCTTTTACTCCTCCTTACCTGAAGAAGCAGTTCATGTTTCTTCATGACACTCATTTACGTTCTCTACGCTCCGACAACAATCTTTTACTAGAAATTCCTCTTCACTCTTCCTCCTTTTTCTCCAATTCTTTTACTATTAAAGCTGCTCGTCTATGGAATTCTTTGCCTATCGAGATCAGACGTGCCAAAAGCCTATATGTTTTTAAGAAAATGCTCAAAAGTCATTACTTAAATATATAACATTATTTCCTAACTAAATTGATTCCTTTATTTATTTATATATTATTATTTTTTTTTTTTTTTTATAAATTAAATTTTATGTGTATATGTAGTATGTATAAATATAAATTTATATGTATATTTATGTGTATGTAACATTTATGGATATATAATATATATTTATTTTAATAGATATATATTTATACCTATTTATATGTATATATATATATATATATATATATATATAGTTAGTTAGTTAGTTTATACTTTATTGCACACAAAGAAAAAAAAAAATACACACACAGAAAAGAAATAAATACAACAAGTATGCAAAGGCGGCCTTATTGCTTCAAGCAATCTCTTACAGGCAACCTTCCAAAACAAAGGACATAAAATATAAAAACAGAAGAGTGGAATAACGTTAAGTGCACAAAACAGAAAAAGATAATACTAAGTAACATATAATATACTTATAATATATACAAAAATACATAAACTAATACACAATACACAAATACACATATATTTACAACTACATACAACTATAATACATATATTTATAACTAATATAAATACCTATAAACATACATATTCTTATACAAACAAAAACTACATGTAATAAAACATAATATGTACAATATAAATAATAGATATAATAGAAGAGTCTACACATTTTCTAAATTAAAAAGGTGTTGTTTTAGACGTTTTTTAAAAACGTCAAGTGACACTGAATGTCGCACTTCAGTTGGAAGTGCATTCCAGAGAATAGCAACTTTCACAGTAAAGGAGTTGGAATAGAAGTGGGTATGGCAGGATGGAAGTTTGAGGAGGTTATCACTTCGCGACCTTAGTTCAAGGCGTAGGGAAGGGGAGGGGAA